>JACXSJ010001052.1:0-125903 GCA_014851325.1 Pentalonia nigronervosa | reverse complement strand
TTGGACTCACGGTTAATTGACTCATTCGCCTATTAGACTCAAAACGGATGGTCCCGATTCGCACATATACTAATACACAGCAAAAAATTCGTCTATTTGACTCACACACCGGTTAATAGGGTCATTTGAAAATTAGATAAATAAATAAAATATGTACATACATTGAACAAACGTGTTATTAATAAGTCGGTACCGGTATTTTGCTTTTATCGCGGAGATGAAAAGTACCGAACTCGTTACCGAGGAAGATATATGTGGTGAAATACAGTCAAAACGGCCAAAAGAGAATGTGGCTGATGATAGCGACGAAGAGGAACCTGATGAGAAACCATCATCAACTAAACAAATGCTAGAAGCGCTTTAAATTTTACGTAGAGGGATTCAGCAAAGAGGCAATTTTGACGTCTTCGAGCAACATAAATCTTATGAAGATATGATTATGAAGTTGGCCGAAAAGGGAAAAATCCAATCAACATTAGATGGATTTTTATCAAACAATTAATTTAATTTATTAATTATTTATGTATTTTATTAATTTTATTTTATTCAACTATTTTATTTTTAATTGCGTATAGCTAGATATTTATTTTTATACATAAATACCTTGAATCTCAATACATATTTTTAAGTAAATACGTTTTTAAATTTAAGCATTTTTAACATTTTTTGAGTCATTTGCCTTATTGACTCATTCGGTTAATCGACTCAAATTGTCGGGTCTCAAAGCGAGTCCAATAAGCGGCGACTACTGTATATATATAAAATTATTAAAATTATTATTAGATTTTTTCCATAAAATTTACATTAATAGCTTGAATTATTATTTTTTTGTCCATAGTTGATTTTTTATTTTTAATTACGGAAAAAATTTAAAAGACACATCTTTCACAAAATTCAACCGGATTAATTTTTCACTTGCAAAACAATTCATCTTTTTTTCGGTTGTTTTTTGTTCGGCTATGTTGCTGAGCTTCGGAGTGATTTGCAAATTTCATTCTAAATTCCAAGCAATGTATCAATTCGAGAATTATCTTCGTTATCAATAACATTATGATAAAATATTACCGCGGGCTCAATTCAAGTATTTTCTTATAACATTGCGGACCCAATTCGTGTTTAATTGAAGTGATCCAAGGACCCAATTTGAATTTCCCCATGTATTATTGGTATGAAAGATTGGCAGTAAGTTTACTTGTCTACTACAATCGAGTATTGATAAAACCATACTCAAGTTATAGTGCACATTAGAAATAATTAAATTTTAAAGTCGACTATAATTAATATATTCCACGACAATAATTATTATTATACCTACGAAATCATTAAATTCATAGACGACCACGAACAACACACCACTAAGGTAGTGTCCAAGGTGCGATGTCCATCAAACATCAATTCTATTTTCTACCTGTGTATGCAAATGAACGTTGCAATACAATACAATTATTATATATTTTGATGTGACGGAACAACACTTGCGAATCGATAAAATATTATACTCGTATTGTATATTTTGCTCTACCTATCTAAAAAATGGTCAGAAGAACATAATCTTGCAGTTATTTTTCAACGTAAAAATTTCTATTTTACGGTGTTTTCCTCGATGCGAATCCACCATTACAATCATTTTTGAAATTAAAACGTTAAAATCAACACAATATTATGTTATGTTACAACGGTGTTACTGGTATTAAGGGTGGAGCGTGGGCCACCGTGTAAAAATAATTAAACCGTAAAATAAAACGAACTCGCACAATACACACGAGGTGATTCATTTATTTAGCAAAATCTGAAATTGAAAATGTAGGTGTGTTGTCATTCAAAAATGTGAAAAACTTTTTGAAATAATGAGTGTAGACACTTTAATGGATCTTCTTGTATGCTGGGCGATTCACCAAGCATTTCCACTTTCACTATTTATTTTAAATTGTATTTCGTGCATTTGTATTTTGTACAAATATACGAAAAATATCTGCTTCACAATTATATTTGGTCCTCATTTGGAAAAAAACATCATCCGGATCACCACAGAATATTTATTAAATGTGATAAAAAAATCTAAACACGCGGAAATATGGTAATATTCAGTCCGTTTCAAAAATAGAAGGGATTTGAATGATCATATAATATTTATAGACGGAATGGAAGCGAGAGTGTTTGGTGAATCACTCGCACTTCACAGTATTACCAGTCTGCCAGTCGGACGACCGCGTTGACGGCCAATAAAAACTTGATGCGCATTCTGATTGCTTTTAAGAATGAATTCTCGCAACGTTGATTTGGACTCTTTATAATTGCCCGTCAAACCGATTGCGTTCGGTTCGCGGAACGAGAAACAGAAATCCAAGGAGCAAATTATTATTGCTGTAGTAATTATTATTATTAATAAAAATAGTGTAGAACGGTTCGCCGAGTCGGAACCGTATACACAACAACTAACATTATCCAAAATCAAACGAGAAAAGTGTCCGCAATATAATTGCTTCGCGTCACTGCGGAGGACGAGCATTATGATTAGCGATTGTATTTGACTGTGAAATACGATATGACATTGCTCTGAACGTCTGTGCACCTTAAGCATGAGATCGACAATATTATTGCGACTTAACACTATTATCGTATTTACAGTTAACAGGTCCTCGTTGAATTGATATTGTTAACGTACACAATAATTGTTATGATATTACAGTAATCTAATCCATTCGCTCTACCAAATTCGTGGAGAATTCAATATAATTAAAATAATGCCCAACGGCAATAATATTACGAAATTGAAAATATGCAATAAGTAGTTTTAAGACTCGTCTGGATACATTTATCGGGATAATCGTTTATTTATCTTTTTTCTCGACTAGATAAATAATTACAAGTTATCATAATAGATTTTATTTTAACTAAATATTTTACTTGCTTAAAAAAATTCACATGATACATTTTTTCGTAAACATTTTCCAGAATTGTCCGAAGATTTCTGAATTTTATTCTCTTCGCCTCGGATGCATCTTGTATACAATATTTTAACATGGTCTACAAAATGCTATACCTGTAATAAATATTATTTAATATAATATTATTGCCTTAGTCATTCCTAATTTCATAGTTTTTTGAAGTTAATAATCAGTGAAAAACAATATGTAAATCTAGACGAAAACTACCGTATATACAGGCACAATTAAGGTTAATTTTTTTGTTATCATTAGATTTAAATTTATATTTATATATTTAATTAATATTTATCTGAATAAAATATTTTTATCTTTTATCTATACTTTAGATAAAATACAGTGTAGTTATCTTTATCTTGGTGGTTTTTTTGTTATCTGATCCTAACACTGGCTATAATAATAATATATCATAAAATATAATATAGTTAGATATTGTAATCGGTTATAAAAGTTATAACTTTAAGTAGACGATTGGAAAATTTCTAAAAATACCGACCACAATTTAGCATATTATTACATTGTTAAGTATAATAATATATATGTCACATTTATAGATTTAAATGACAAGATCAAGAATTATAACGCATTTACAGATATAAAAACAGCTCTAAACGGTACTTTTGTATCAATTTCGTTTAAATCATTCGACGGGAAGTTAAAAAAAAAAAAAACAATGAAACTTAATCATCGATTACTGAAAAATTCCAGTCTCCACGCATACTATAAAACCTTTTGTAACTTTTTGTGTAAGTCAGTGATAAATTAATTGCACAGTCAAACCGTCAGACGGGGTTAATACCAAAGAAATGAAATTTATTTATTTGAATCAATCTGATTCAGACAATACAAAATAAAAATACGCTTATATAATTATAGCCTATAGGTCTCGAGTTTTGATTGACAATTTTCATTACAAGAAATTCCAATTACAACGCTTCGATTTTAATTAATACAAACAAAAAATATTGTTCTATTAAAATGTTATATAAAGACTATTAATCATTTATTAATTTCAATATAGCATCGACATAATTCTTCTGGTTTGCAGCTCTGAAACGTACGTGCAACTGTGACTAATACATTATTTTTTATTATTTTGAACCTTTTAAAAAACATTTACATTTTTAAATGTGATAATATATTTTTAATCACAGATTCTCAACAAGCCATTCCCGATTAAATAACACTGTTTAACCAAACTAATTTATCTGTCAATTAAGTAAGCTACGAGTGATAATTAAAACATATTATATTATAATAAAAGTGTATAAGTAAATCAAATATTTAAAAAAAAAAAAAACTGCCATTAAAAAAAAATTGACTGATCCAACGAATTGCGTGAATTTTGATAAACAAAATTATATCGTAATATATATTTTTGCTATTTTTAGAAAAATAAATAAAATTGTTAAGATTTAATTTTTTTATTTTTAGAATCATAAATTAAAAATGTAAACGTTTAGGTATATACATATATATATATTTAAATTTTAATATAATATTATTTCGATTAAGACGGCTCTTTAAATGAACAATTAAATATATAATTTTCATGTGTCAAATTATTTTACATTATTAATTTTTAATATTCCTAGTCACATTTAAATATCATCAACAGTTTAACGTGAGAAGACATTTCAAACGTGAACATGTACTATATGTGCGCTGTGTCATATACGCCGGTCGCTTCCGACGTACACTTATAAATGAAATGCATATTACAACAGTTGTGTAATCGTATTTAACATCGGTTATCGATACCTACCTATACATTCAATTTAACGTATAAAAATAAATTTTTCATACAAGAATATTACAATATTATTATGGTGTTTTTTTTTTAAACTTTATATTTTAATAGCTGTTATCAATACTTTTTATTATCTTAATATGTCGTCGATGAATGGGCATATACAAGAGCGACGGACCACTTTCGAGATCCATTGAGAAGCACGTTGTGCATTCAATCTCCCGCTACTCCCGCACGTACGTGTTGACCCATTATCGCACCACTTGGCCGTCCATTAGCCACGACGATGTCAATCGCTATTGAAACGCGATTTGTAATAATAATAAAAAAAAAAAAATAGTAATAATAAAAAAGATAAGATAATATAATTTGCACACGTCGGCGCTTTACATCATGACGTAGTCGTTAGTAATTTTATTCATGCGCCGGCTATACGGTGTACAGAATCTATTGTGAACAACAATTTATGCTGCAGCAGTCTACGGCGTAAAATTGTGTTTTGTAAGTAGTCCTAACAATATTATTATAATATTATGTTATTAGGATGAATGTATATCGTCAAGTCCTCGTAGTAAAGTTTACGGAGTTGAACATTTCGACCGTTTATAATTTTGTACAGCAAAACGCGTATTACTCTGCGAGAGAAAAAACTTTTAAACACATACAATGGACCAAATAATAAGTGACAAACGAATCGCCCCGTAACGTATTGCGTCGAGTCTTATTTATTTTAACATAAATGCGTTTGTCTTATAAATTCACTAAAGTCCATCAAAAGTTCAGTGAAACAATAGTGTACACACCTCCGGATCTCGGCCAACGCCAAGATAATATTATCATCATCCGGATGTCCGACACACTTTTGCAACGCAATCTTCTCTAATGAGTAAAGACCATCCACCAATATGCAATATATTATGTCAAACTTGCATCACAATGAAACAAATATTTGAAGAATGTCTCATATTTAAACCAACACGTACGATTCTTAGTCTCCTGCGCAATATCAAAAAAATTCTAGATCAAACGTCAAAAATCATCAAGTTCATAATGCGACCTTATAAGCAAACTCTAGCTTGAACAAATTACAATCTAAACTCGATTTAACTATTTACTGTAAACATCAACAAATTTGTATATTTAATACCAAAAATAAAAAAATGTTGGTTATTAACCTTAGTGGTTGAAGCCGATAAACGTTTAAAAAAAAGAACAATTGTAATAATATAATCAGTTATGGAATTTAATCGTAATAATAATATCACCACCAAAAGGACAGAGGTTTTTTCATTATTTACACATCAAATGGGTCTCACGATAATACATAATAATATAATATAAATACAGACACGACGACGACGTCGTGTAACCCATCGTCAGAGCTCTGGTACTCGCTGACGTATAACATGGCACAGCCATGCTGATCGCGTGTGACTACGCGTGCACTCATAAAATGTGATTTATGAATATAATTTATACAGTGAAATCTGTCAGTATTTTTATTTTTATTTTTATCGCAACGACAAATTGGACTTAGCGTCACCGGTAGAGCATATTTTAAATTGTTTCGTTGCGTCATACTTTGGCGTTTTATTAAAACCAGATACTTTGTATTATTTTCTTCAAACGTTTTATGACATTTTCCAAAGGTCGATCACATCTGAAATTAATTTCAAACATTTTTAAATAAGTCTGCGAACAATAAAGTTGTAATATAAGAATTGTTAAAAAAAAAAAACGATATAGTCGTAAACAATAATTTTCTTATACACATTATACTTTGGTTTAAAAATACTCTAGAAGCATATACATTAAAAAGAATGATCACAGTATAAGGCGGAACATTTTTTTAATCGATAAAAGTAAAAATATTACTAGTAAAATAAAAATAAAAAAATATATAACTTATAATATATGAATAAGATATATTGTCTGGAACCTGAATTACGACAAAAAGTCCCTCTGCATAGTGTATTTACATACTTGGTAGAACTAATATAGTATGGTACAAGACAAACATCATATTATTTATACATACATTAATTAATGTAATTTAATTTAAAACACTGAAATTCCTGTAATTATTCATTTATTCAACGAATTCATATTTGTAAAGTTACCTAAATTTTATTGATAATTTCCATTTCATATGAATATTAATCAATATGTTGCACTGTATTGTATAAACTGAATATCGTTATCTAGTTATAAGGTCCACTAGTTTTTGTTAAAAAATGTTCGTATGTTCTTCAAAGTACATAATTTGCATTATTAATGCATTTTGTGCACAAATTGATGATACGTAAACAACTACGATTTTTATATTTTCTAACTTTTTTTTTCAGACAACTTATATAAAACATAATATAACAAATTTCTATTTTAAATATAACGCATTGTTATAATATTTGTTAATATGTTTTTAGTGGGGACAAACGAAACCTTCAGAGTTGGCACTCATGGACGTACAACATGATGCTTCCGGCCAGTACGCGTGCACGGTAACTACAGAATCTCCAATATACAGCAAGACATCGGACTACCGTGACCTTACAGTCATAAGTAAGTAAAGTTCTCGTCGAAAAACAAAAACGTCGAAATTCACAAAAAACAACATTTTTTATTATTTATTTTCAGAAATTCAAAATACCGATCCTACGATTGAAATCTTCAAAGAAGTATTCAACGTGGGAGACATGTTGGACGCCACGTGTACATCGGGACCTTCGAAGCCTGTGCCCCAAATCACATGGCTGGTCAACGGACGAAGGGTAATATTTGTAACAAAATATTAATAAAAGCGTGCTGGTCAATGGTTATTAATGAATTTCGGTACATTCGATCATTTTTACTTAAAACATAATAATAATAATATGTACCTACATTTTACATGCAGTGTACAGTCTACGTAATACGATGCTCAAAAAAATATTTCTTTTCGTGCTCGTTATTATAGATATCTAAATAAATAATATCGTAATAAGCTATCGTGTTTGTAAAGAAAAAATTAAATCAAAATTAAATTCCTATATTTAATAACAAAGTGGTTGCACGGCGTTCTGTATAGACAAATGTGATGCGTCAGTGTCATGCGAACACTATTATAATTTATTTTTTCGAACTTCTGAAAATAAGAGAAATTAACAATCATAATAATAATATTGCGTGTTAATATTTAAAACTATTTTATTAATAAGTGCTCCCCATCTACCCCAACCTCTCCTAAATAAAGGACACCGAACAATTATACAACATAATGACAGTAAATATATACATATTTCCATTTTAAAATTCCCCAAACTCATGATCTTGTCGAGGTTTGTTTGGATCAAGACAAAATAAGAAATAACAAGACGCTAACAAATAAAATGTATAACAATGTCGAACAATGCCATAGAAAATCAGAACTTGGAATGCCGAACAGATAATAAACACTATTATTGAATAATATAATACTTCATGGATTATTATAATTGATTATAAATAATACTATAGATACCTCATTCCTATGCATTTTAATTATATACGTCGATATCAGTCACAGTTATACGGTAGCTTTTATAACTAATGTTATTATATACCAATAATACATTTTTTAAAAATAAACCTGTAGATTTACTATTTATGTTTATTTTTATTTACTGATAGCTTATATGATTAAAAAAACAAGAATACAAAATACTCGTATAGGTAATTTATTGTAGTCGGATAATTGAACGACTAACAATTAGTAGAAAAATCTAATTTATTTCCTATCAAGATGATTACTGTGGTTAAAATATTTAAAAAACTGATACAAGTACTCCAAAGTTATATCAGATAATTAATCAGGTTCAAAATGTATATATATTTTTTTAAGTTTTCCTAACATTATAATCTAAACTTAATGCTAATACATATTGCAATTACTGTATATTTGGAATAATATATAATATCAATAATATCAATATCAAATATATATAACATAACATATGATATAAAATATCATAATATTATAATGTTGAACAAAATATACTGTAGTCCAGTAAAATATATTATATAATATTAGTGAACAATATAATAATAGGTAATAATAATAATAATAATAATACATTTTATAATTTAAAGACGATAATTATATTAAAAGGTCGCGCGAGTGTCCATGTTTAAGTCAGCGTACAGAAGGTGGGTCACTTAGTTTGTAGAACTTCGCACTGTTAGCGGATGGGTCAAAATATATGTCATAGCTTTGTAAGGTATACCTAAGGCATCCCTCATCCACTCCATGATTATGGATCCTTTGTGTCGGTTCTAGGCCTGAACTCTTCAAAAGAAAGACGTAAGAGTCTTGGTAGTCGCTTTATTCGCGAACTGTTAAATGGCCGGATAGATGGTTTTCGTCTCCTACAATGACTCAGTTTATTCAGGTATCAAGTAATAATACCAGACAGCAGGATGACTTTTATTTACCTTTATATAAGTCAAACTTAACGAGCAATCCCCTGTCTAGGATGATGCGAGATTATAACGATTCTCATTAGTAGGCAGGTCACTTGATTCTGTTTTAGTCCTACTATGTTTCTGTTTCTATATAATTGTTGATAATATAAATTAAAGCTGTTTGGCGTTTATTATGTTAAATGTTAAAATTAAAATAAATAAAATGCTGGAAAATAAGTTACTGGAGACGTAAAAAGATAATAATTAATTTATATTATGCGTAAGATATAAAAAAAAAATTAACTGGACACAGAGAATGACACAAGAATACGGTAAACAGCCGCGAGATAGATTTATAATATTATTGTATTTCTGATATTATATATTATATATCATACTAGACAAAAAAAATGTTATTGCAAATTAATTATAGTAGTAGATATGCATTAATTAAATTTTGCAATTAGTTAACATTATAAAAATTATTCAATGCGATTTTTTTAAAATTTTTCTAAATAGTATTTTAAAATTGCCTTTAATTGAAATTTAAGTTAACATTTTAGTTATTATCTACATCGGCCATAGACGAAATATTATAGGTAATAACATAAATCACTTAACTTTAGAACGTTATAATAAACAAATTTAAGATTTTTGTTATATGGGTTTGCAAAAAAAAAAAAAAAAATTACAACTTGTTTGACCTTTAAAAAAAAATAGTTTTCACTTTCAAGAAGAACATAAATTGTTAAAGGTCATTTTATCAATAAAACAGAATACAAATAAAAAGTCAATCCAAGTATTGAGGTTGGGATACAAAACAATCAGATACCGTGCATTTATATTATGAAAAAAAAAAAATATTTTTAGCTTTTGGCTCTTTATTTAAAATAATATATTATTAGCAATATTAAAAACAACATAAAAAGTGTTACAAATTTTTTAAAATTTAAACAGACGACTTATTTTAGTTACTTTTTATAACGAATAAAAAAAATACTAATATAGATTTGAAAAACAAATTGCTTTAGTAAAAATGTTATCTATGAATCGATGGTAAGTATCCCAATAATTTCTAATATGGTACACATTTGAGCTTTTAAAACGTGACATGGAAACATAAAACCGTAGTTTTAAAGATAGTAATACGATCTCACAATTTGCAGTTTAAATTGAAAATACTGTAATCGCGATAAATAATAATTGGCTGCAATGATTTTATTAATGAACTTGTAAATCTTATTTTTTAAATGTTTTATTTAGCGCATTACAAGTATATGAATAATTTTTTTAGTGCCTTTAGAAACAGTAAAACACGTGAGATAGCAATAACGGTAAATTATGTAGCGAGTAAGCGTGCACTGAATTTGGCATGATTCATTGAAATGATGCGTTCTCACGGGCTTTTAGCTCTAAGTCTTCATATATTTAATGCCCGCAGGGTCACGAGACCATCAAAATAAACTACCTCGGGTACCCAGATTTTCCCCAAATTTAGAATAAATAAGTTTTCATTCATAACCCAGCTGTAATTTTAACTCTGACATATTGGAATATTATGCTATACATTCACTGCTGTACCGGTTAAATGCAAAAACACTTGAAAAAATAATTTAAATTTTATACCGAGATATACACGAATATAATATTATGATGGCTAGAAGTCATTCAAAAAAAAAAAAAAATATATATATATATATAATACTATCTTCATAACATAATAACAATAAAACATGATATTAAATTCTTTTTAGTTTTTATTTAAGTTTTTATAGCATAATAATATAATGTGTATTATATATTGATAATAATATTATGTACCTACGACAGTTTTTTTTTCTGTAGTCGAGGAAATGCAAACAAATCCATAATATAATAATGATTTTAACACATGTATTTACAAGTATGAAATCAAAAAAACATGTTATTTTTCAGTTGTTGGTAGATCATTTAGAAAACTGTATGGGAAACATAATAAACTAATAATATCAACAAAAAACACCTTATTTTTTTTTTTTTTTTTTTGTATAACCACAATATAATTTGTATAAATCAAAAGTTTTTTTGTAATCACGTTCACATATTATCATGGTTGTGGATTTAAAAAAATGTATTGAATTATAACAATATAATCACAACTCAGACGCCCAAGTCCCAAGTCTAAATTATATTTAAACGATCATGTTCACTAAAAGATGAAAGCCAATTGTCTCAATTGTCCGCAACAGCCCATCTAGAATTCAAAGTATTTTCGTTGACCCAAAGACATCGTAAATATAAAAACAATATGTTTCTGTGTTAAAAATGGTTATTGATTTATGAAACTCAGACAATCCGATTCCGACCTAACCTGACCTTAGTATTGAATCAGTTAGTCGAGTATCTGTTAGTCACCCTATCTCTTCGGCTAGCTCATGGTTAGTAATTTCTTTTGTTCACTCGACATTTGTTGATTAACTTACAGTCCCGTTATTATTAAAAATTTATTTTGCATAGATTATATCTAATAAATTAGATATATCATTCGAACTTTTGAATGCATCAATATGCAATTACATTTTGCCTATAAGTACTCAATGGTTATGATCAAGTAATTTTGTATTATTAAAACATGTGAATTGATTTATTTTATTATTATATTTTACTGACAGAATTAATTTGAATGAAAAATTGGTTAAATAAGAAATTTATATCATTCATATTTAAAACACTGCATACGTAACTTATATACTAAAAAAAAAAATGATTTACATTTATACATAATATATTATCAAATCCATCTATATTTAACATATTATATGTAAACCACGTGGCGTTTATTATTTTAAAGTTCATACAATAATAATGATAATGGTTGAGATTTTAGATTTTAGATATTTTTTGATAAGCCAGCCAAATACTAGTTTTATTTTATTTTCATACTTTTAAGTATGAATATTTTTTCTACTTCCGTTGGTGAATAGCAATTCATATATTTTCAATGCACTGTGTCTGAACACAAAAAGTTTAATAAATATGAAAAATCTACTTAAAAATGTATTACTAAAAAATGGCTAAATAAATAAAACTTATATGGTAAGAAACTTTTAAAACTAAAAATCACAATGAAAAATTGTATGATTGAAATAAATCAATACTATATTTGAAAATAGGTTGACAATGAAATCAAAAACATAATAATTTAATAAAAAAAAAAAAAGACGATAGTAATAAGGTGAAGTAGAAACCGTATTAATTTTAAAATGTGTTTAATTGATAGAAATAAAAATGGAAAGTATTTTTTGGATCATAATGATTGTATTCTTACATATGATTATTTAAATCACCGTTATAATACATTATTATCATTTTATACATAATTATTATGATTTTTAAAACAATATCAAATTAATACATCATATATCTCGTACAAGCATTTTATTTTAATTTTCTCATGTAAAAAAATATATATTTTATACATTTATTCTTTTTGCGTAAGTTATGCTTTAATAGCTTATTAATTTATTCAAGCATTTAAATGTTTTCAATCATTTTAATTTTAAATATTTTAACAAATTATATATATATAATATTATATACACTACATTCACAATATTATTAAATCAAGTGTGATATAAAAATTATACACTTTTCACCCGCCCCCTGACATTTTTTTATGATTAAGAGAATAAATATTTTATTAATTTTTAATTTTTTCCTGTAATTTTAGTTAATTATTTGTGAAGAAGGTAAAGCTATAAAATGGTAAATACTACAAAAAAATAAAATAATATTTCCTATAAGCTATTATTATATTTATTATATGATATGTTTCATTACTCGCAAAAATGAAAAAAAAATATGATTTCATTCAAACGATTAAATACAAGTCAGTATGTATGAAATGACACAAGTCATACAGTTATAATATGAATTTCTAGGTGATAACGGTCACAAGTTATTTAAAACTATTTATTTATGACAAACATTAAAAATGGTTTAAAAAAATTGATTTAAGAATATACCATATAAATTAATAATAAGCAAAAAACTAACCTAATTTTTGTTTTTCTAGAAAACTAATAATTTTTCGAAATCTTACGAGCATTGTCTATTATATAATTATATACATTACCTATATAATATGAGTATTCAATGAATTATCTGCACACTTAAAAAGTGTATCTCGTGCTTTTTTTCATCACATCGTAGAGCTTTTTTTTTATACTACCTATTTATTACGCTAATAATAATTCACTAAAAATACGATTTTTTTTCAGCCACCGGATACCTATATGAAACCAATCGTTAAGGCAGCTTTGGACTCGGCCTCCGCGATGAGGCTCACATTTCCGGTTTCGGATAAACTTGGCGCCGAGGTTCAACTGACGTGTCTGTCTACCATACCCGGATTTCTAAACCACAAAGCCGACTACCACGATTACGCCGATTACAGGTCATCTTCGATCATAGGTAAAATTACTAATATGTTTTCGTTATATTTTATTACTAGAGGGAGAGAAAGAGAGATACACACACACACACAAGCGCACTAAATAAACTCGTCTGGCGTCCGCAGACTTGTTTTGATTCTGGATAGGTTAGGCGTGCATCATAGGCGTGCGCTGAATTTCAAGTCAAGTGCAGCAAACATTGATTCCAGCCCATTATTTTTTCTTAACGGCCCACTAATAATTTGATTAGGTTGTTCAGACATTATTTTAATTAGAAATGTATAATATATTATAATCTTTATAATATGACATTATTTTATAAATCTTCAATGAATGTTCACAAAATAATGTGATAAATAGTTAGGCCATTAAACACAGGACAGATTAACCTGGTAATTTAATACACTTTTTGTATGCCTATCTAAATAATTTTTTATCGAGCATTATACGACGGCCGGCCGTCTTGGACCCCTTTAAAATCCATCTGAGCCGTTCGGAGGCAGCGAGAACACATGCTGCTGCCCCCGTGCGCACGTCTATTATGTGTATTATTATCTTTATCTTTATATACTATTAAAACGTGAGGCGATTTTTTTGGACAGCAATATCTGAAGTTTTACCTGACCGATTTTCGTGTTTTTTTTTTTATTTCTCAAATGCAAGTGCTCGGTATGCAGATGTGCCATATAATGAGAAAAGTCCGAAAATGTATCAATTATATAGTTTTTGAAAATATTTAGTTTTCCGTGCAGTTGCGTAATAACTGGCGTTGCTTGCCGTGCGCACACACAAACATCTTTACAACCCCAACTACTACTGCGTCTACTACAGTACTGCTGCATTATCGTCGTCGTCGGCATTTTTTAATAAAAACGCTATTTTCTATTTCGTCATATCGCGCACAGCACTGACAACGAAGAGTCGGAGAACGATGAACAGTGAACTCTTACAGTGCAATTTTTATATGATATTATTATTGAATTTAGTTTTTATTTAAAATAGAATATCAATTAATTCCCATATTAGACGATGAGAATTATTTATTTCGTTTCGTGGCATATGTATTTAATATTTTGTACGCAAGAAAAACATCGTGATATTCGACTAAAAGTTGTTAACTTGGTAATAAATAATTGGGAAATGCATAAAGAATTTGTCATTGGTGATATTTTTAGACGTGAATTTCTGATAAGAATAGTTTTTTGCTATGACAATAAATAAAGCACAGGATCAAACATTGGATAAAGGAGGGTTGTATTTACCCCAACCTGTATTTAGTCATGATTAATTTTATGTTGTCATGTCCAAAGTAAGATCTTTTGAAAAATTAAAAATACAAATAATACCAAACAACGAAAAAGATACAATGAATATAGTTTATAAAGAAATTTTATAATAATAATACACAAATTCATTGAAATTTTTATTTGTTTATCTTTTTTTTTGTTTTGGGTGAAATATTTGCAATTTTTTCGTATGTAAATGTAATTAAAATTTAAGAAATTAAATAATTTTTCAATTTATGTTTTTCCTAAACATTAATTGTCAATTATTATAACAAAATATATATATATATTCAACAATCTTATTTTTTTACTGTAAACCGGCATCGACGGATAATTCAGCTAGTTTATTATAATATTATGACGACGTTATATAGGTAGTATCTTATTATTACACTCTATGATGCGTTTAAACGACCGCCGAGTGTGAAACAGTGTAGCAACTACTATAACAATAAGCCGAGTCCACGAAATTTTGTGGCATAATTCACGCAAACTTTGTGCGGTCTCTCGCGACGTTACGACGGACTTGCGACGACGACAATCCGTATATACGACAGATCCGCGACGACGTTTTAAGGGGATCTCTCGTCAGAACAACTTACTCAAGGGGTAAAGACTACCCTTACCCCTCCTACAGATTCCACCACCGTCGCTTTTTACAACCACACACACACACACACACACACACACACACACACACACAAATGTACTCGTTTAGCGTCTGCGGGCTTGTTGATTCTGATCTTATATATACGTTGATGATATCGTGTTCGTTATTATTTATTGTACCATGACCACGACGGTTGTATTTAGTATGGTCACGCATCGCCCCATTCTGAACCGCTCAAGACACAGACACGAAGGTTCTTACCAAAATATTTACGAAAACCTAAAGTACTATAGTGCCATCTAACTGTAAGTTGTAGAAATCGCTAAAAAGCTAAACTATATATTGTATACAATATTATTTTGTAATTTATTAGTTATTACCCATATCAAGTACAAACAAAATTTACAGTCATGTATACAACACTTAAAAGGCATTCTGTACTTTGTTAATAAAATGTACCAAACTAAATAATAATTTTAAATATTGTCGTAGACAAGAAAGAGGATAGTAATAGAATTGAGTATAGATAGTACTATACTATCTATACAACCTACATTCAGTGGTAGTAGTCATGAAAATATAATATTATTATATACAATATATCTTATCATTATAGAGTCACATAATATATTGAGATATTAAATGCATAGACTTAACATAATATTAGAATATTATTATGTGATAAAGCTAATAGGTATTTTTAAATCATATAATAGCTTCACATATTGATTCCGGGAGCGTTAGTTAAAATATATACATATTAGGTTTTTAAATATTTTTGATAAGAGCATCTGCAGGGCGCATAATTATACGCAGCCATACTGTCATCTCCGTCCGTTGTCATGACGTTATATAGGTAATATCTTATTATTACAGTCTCTGACGTGCTTAAACGACCGCCGGGTGTGAAACAGTGCAACAACTGCTATAACAATGTGCAGAGTCCACGAAATTCTGTGGGCATATTTCACGCAAACTTTTTGCCTTCTCCCGCGACGTTACGACAGACCCGCGACGACGTTTTAAGGGAGATCTCCCCTTAGAACGACTTACTCGGGGAGGGTACGGACTACTCTGGCCCCTCCTGCAGATCCCACCACAATCGCTTCTCACTCACACACACACACACACACACCCATAGATGACGACACCAAAGTTCTGGTAACCTTGTTAAAGGTTACGTAATGACTAACAACCGACTGATCAACATTGCCACCGTTGAACGAGATTAATTACCAAACCGCGGTAGTCCTCCGCGGTAATTATTCCTTCGACGTTCGTGTTGCATCGCAACCATTAAATATTACACCTCCGTGCCAACCCCTCCCCCAAACCCCTCGAACCGCGCAACGCCAAACCGCAATTAGCCCGTTTTGTATGCATACTTAGTGAATTTTAATACGTATCACATATAGTCGTTGTCGGCTGCTGCAACCGCGATGTTATTAAAAATATAATTTCTGCGTAAAACCTCAGCCGAATTTGATTACTTACACGATGAACGAGAATATAATTTACTGATACGTTCCTCGAAGTTTCGAGTAAGTTTATATATATATCCATAATAAGACGAAAATATTATCAATTGTGTTTCTGAAACGGTAAATATAAGTTCAAAACGCAGCAGCAGTATAATATTATAACCTCTACACATTAAAACAGGGATTAAAAATACCTATTAAATAAATTTGATGAACTATACGATGAAATGCCATATTTTATATAATTTATACTTATTATTATGCGTGTACAAAGTAAACACAGAAGAAATTTATTTTTTTTCAACTTATCGAGCATTTTGACTGACGAATTTCCAATGCATGTTATACTCGTATTCCAGGAACAATGTTCTTTGAAAAAATCCATTAACTCTATTAAATAAATACCAAAATCAATCGTCGAATGTTTCTCAAACACACTATTCCGTGTAGTATGACTTTTGAGAAAATCCTGACCATATTTCGAGCTGTTATTTTTTGAAGTGTTTAACTTAGTACCACAGCAATGAACAAAAATGATTTAAAATTTGAAAAGAAGAAAATAAATTTACTCGTTTAGCCACACAAAATGTAAATAATATATAAAACAGATAATCATTAGTCCAATGACCAACCCAGGTAAAATATAATTTCAACGATCGTTAAAACATATTTCCTGTAACAGAGTTTATAATAAAGAACGCACAACTGGTTATTTGTTTAATACTTTGTTAAAGATTGTTTATTATATTATATTTTAAAATAAAGTTCAAAATGAAAAAAGTTAATTTGTAATTAATTTTTTTTTAATTAATCCCCAATATTTGTTGATTTCCACTTATCGCGAATATGATGAGACATTTTAGCCGTTTTGAACGTTTGTTATTTTGTGTTTTAGCTACATTTTGGTAAGTAGTATTATCAATCACTATCTTAATTTTAAATTTTTGATGTGTTACCAAATATTTTATAGAAATATCAGACTTGGTAGTTTCCAAACGTATCCAACATGACAATTATTATTATTTTAATCCAATAATATCAATTACCATTTATTTTTTGCATATTTTAAATTTAAACGTTACTTTTTTCACAACATCTCAATTTTATTGATTAATTTATACACTAATATATTAAATAAAATATTTACTTGAAAATAAAAAAATTTTATTTGTTACGCTCTAATTTCTAATTGAGTGTTAAATGATTATATTAGGTACGTTAAAAACCTAAGAACTATAGTTAAATAATTTTAATTTAAAAATATTAATTAAGAACACATTATATCGTTTAACTTACCGTTAAAAGTATATTAACCGCATTTTTTGCTATTAAAAACATAAAACACTAAGAGAATAATAATATATAAAACACCTCTATTTTGACTCTTTTGTTATTTATATTAACTAGAATATTATCTTTGTCTCCTTTATTTTTTTATTAAACACATTGTGTAGATCTAAACCCCAACCTATGAACTTGAGCTGTTATTATAAATAAATTATAATCAGAAAACCGTGGTCGAATAAGAGGGGAAGAGGTTAGGTACCTTGGTATTGTTTTGATTTTGGGTCGCTTAGTTGTACGAATTCTTGCTCGGCAGAATGAAATGAATCATTTATTAATGTACTCAGCGGGTCATCAGAGTATAAGTGAAATACTGAATAATCCATATAAACGTAAAAACTAACTGGGCTGAAAAGGAAAATAAAATGTCAAAAATATATAATATATATTTTGTCCTTATGTACACATCAATATAATAATGCAATGTGAAATCGGTCAAGCTTGATTTGTTTGGTTTTATTGTTTTCATTCGTTTTCTGTTTAAATTAAATACAACGTTCCCGTGTTTACACATGAGTTTATGGTGAATTATAGGTATATAATAGAAGAAGGTATCTAATTTTACCAAATAATTGTCATACGTTTGCGAAACAAAATCAAAATAGCTTACATTGTCGTGGTGTAATCTTTGGACTAACAAAGATGATTTATCAGAAGAAATACACGGTTATGTGGAGAATATGGAAAGGGAGTATAGTGTATTGATCGTAAAATTATAATAAATCATAAAAAAAATATGTGTGAAATAATTATAAGTTATGAGCTATTCCTGATATATATATATTGATAATATAATGAAAATCCATTATGCCATCCTTTTACCGAATTATTGGTTTTTGATAGGTTATATTCATTAACATAGTAATTCCAAATTGTAATTAAAAATTTTGAATTTTTCCTTTTCCCGTTTCTATCTATTTCACCAATTCACGTTTATTCGAATTATTCAAGTGATCACGATAAATCCAATTCCGGTCCATAACGTTCTTAAACTAGTATTCACGTCTCGCGACGAAAATACACTACGACCAATTTTATACGACAAATTAACGTAACTCTGTGGAAAGATGACAATGATTCCAGAACAAGTCTTTGGCAAAAAAAAATATTGCACGACGATGGTCTTTAGTTCCATCACAGATATTGTTCTGCAAAGTGTTCTCTGCACGCCAAAACAAAATTTGTGGCTGTGCACACGAATAATGGATAAATTTTGTGGATCAGACATCTGTATGATAAATGCTGGTGGTGGCGAATGACGAAAAGGCGTGTATCTAACATCATAATAGTTGATTATTCAATATTTACGTGGTTGGTGGTGTTCTATTATTCAACAATAATACTTTTTAAACTAATAAACAGATTATTCCCCGAGCATGCTAATGAACCTGTTCAAACTTTGATTTTTTGATTTTTTAAATTTTAATCAAAGGTTATATTTTCAATTATTTAAAATTGTTATATGCGATTTAAGGAGTATCCTGTAGCGATGCATAGTTTTTTCTAAACGATAAAAAAAGGTTTTTCATGTAAATAAACCAGGAGATAATGTTTTTGAAAATGTTGATATGTATAAATCAAAATGCAAACGAGTAGTTTCTAAGTTATTAATGTACTTAGGAATTCTAGTCTTTAGAAATGGTTTCATAAAAAGATAAAATAGATGAAATGTTTAATTCTAATATACTTATTATACTTGGACTGATTATAAAATGCAATTTGATTAATATTAATAACTATAAGTTTCAAATCATCATGGCCTCCATATCTCCCATACTTATTGTTATAGACCTATGAATCTTCAGTGTGCAACATTAAATTACTTAAAACTACTGGTTAAAACTTCAATTTAAATATATTACGTTTAAAAAAAATTCATCTGAAGGAAAAATCGTGGTTATCGTTTGAAGAAAAAAAAGTAAATATCGTCACAGAAGTACAGGGCATTCATTAAATTAAATATTATAATATCTTAGTATTTTAGAATATAGCCCTTGAGTATATTTAAAATTTGTGAAAATCAAAATTTAAATAAATTCATTAAATGTAAATAATATTATGGTTGGTGAATCGCATTGTTTATTGAATATAACCCATAATTATCATAAAATATGTGTATCAAGCTTGTCTATACATCACGCCATGTATAAAAAACCAATAACGATGACAAAATATAATGACAATAAAAAAAAAATTATGACATATTGTTTTCACACAATATGGGTTTATGAAACATGTATCTGACGGAAAAGGAGGAGTTTTTGATGAAAACATTATCAATAGTAACACGAATATTATGATGCATAATAAAATTTAAATCGTATTATATAATAATATTAATGAACAATACTGTGATAAGTGGTTTAATTTTTTTTACAATTATACGGAAAACAAATGAGGACTAAACATAGAATTTCGTATTAAATAACGCCACGTTTAAACGTTCAAGCGTTTAATTACACATCGCGGTAGTGTCGATCGAACGATGGATATTTTTGTACGAAATTTAAGAAATTGTTTGCGTACCATTACTGAATAAAAAAGTACTGATACTAAACTTGAATGGGCCATAATAGCGGGTGTGTTTATATTTAAAAGCAATGATAAATCATTGCATCTGAAAAGCGATTCTGAGTAGAATTCGGTACAACCAAAAATGGAGAACATTTGTCTAAAACAGGTGCTTGCTTATATTTCATCAATGTTTTTTTTTTTACGAATACTGCTAGAAAATTCAAAAAATTACCTTTTAAAGTACCATCTGTGTTCAATATTCAATCTCGATAGAAACAGTATGAAACATTTTAAACTTATTTTACTGTCCCAAAAATAAATAAACATTTTCTGAAAAAAACAAACACTTTATTGAAAACCTAATACGTTTTTCACTCCTCAGAATCAAATAAATAAATGTCGAATGGTCTAACATGGTTTATTTAAAATACATGATATAACATTATTATATAGTCGTACCGGATGAAACAACAGGCAGTTGAAAACATAATTGGATTTATTTTAAAAGCATACTATGTAAATGTTTTAAAAGTTTTTTTTTTTTAAAATAATTATCAAAACTTCAAAAGTAAAAATAAATTTTTGATAATTAATTTAATTTATAAAGGATTTTTTTTTCGTTGAGTAATTATTAATTAATAATTTAAATAAAATTATCTTAATTAACTATAATTCTTTATTTCTGCATTCTTATTAAGAATAGTACACCTTTATAGTAGTATATAATAATATGTTCAACTTTTAAATGGTATGTAATAGTTAAAAGTGAGGTCTCGAGGATGGACAGATTATCATTGATTAGCATCGAGTTCCATTATTTTGAATTGATTGGTATTTTTTTATTCTTTTCTTCGTCAAATAATAAGAATTTTTTTTTGTATGTTTGTGTTGCTGTTAAATATCAATCCAACACCACAGTATGTACAACAATAATTTTTGGAGTTGTTTTGATAATTTGTATATTGTTGTTTATGTTGATTTTACTGGATCAAGATGAAGTTCGAATAATAATTGAAAGTCTTATTATATTTAATAAGTTAAATCATTATTTGTTAACAAACTATTAAGGTGTTAATTCTTACAGTTTAGTTTGTAATTATTTATAATCGATAGGGGCAAGGTCAATATAATAAGTATTTCTTCATACTATCTAATAATATTATACAAGATTATAAATGTCAGCAAAATATTTATTTTTTATAGGATTAATATCCCACACATTATATTTGTGGAGTATATGATTTCGAACTCTTTATACCCATGTGAGTCTAAATAAGATAATTAAAAGCCTTAGAATACCTTAATTACCGATCTGATTAGAAATTAAATTAGTGAACTGACCATTATTTAAAATTAACTAGATATTTGGTTTCAGCCGAATAATTAAAAAATAATTATCAAAATACGAAATATGAACTAAATTTAAAATATTTGCCTGCTAAGATTTAAGAATGTCTATAGTTAATTGTAAAATTATATTTTTTGTAGTACACCATCCAATCCAATATCAAATGTCCAATGTAAAAAAATATGTTAAATTAAAAAAAATAGTAAAATATACAATAATGTATTCTATAAAACGAATCGTTCAAACTCAGAACCCTGTGTTTGTAGGTTTCTTATCATTTTAGTATAATACAGTGGGATTCACTAAGCTAGCTTATTCCCATTTTTTCCTATAATAATTAATTCAATTTTAATTTATGAAATTATTAAATATACTTAAAGACTAAATTTTCATATGCTTTATTTTCTAAAATATTTTTACTTAAAGAGTGTTCTGTATAAACAAGTATCTGTTTTTCAAATAAGAACTCCCTTTTTTACCGTAAATTATTTAGTGAATATATTTTGTTTTTGAAAATGATGATTTATCCAATTCAAAATTCAAACAATTAGTTTCAAAGTCATTAAAATATTAATACTAAAGATAATAGACGTTAAAAATAGTTTTAAAAAACTATAAAATATATGTTATTCTGGATCTATTATTTATTATTCTTGGGCCATTTTTACAAATTATATACATACATATACATATATATATATATATATATATATATATATATATTAATTAATAATAATAACTAATCACCATTATCGTGGACCAACTATCCTTAGTAAATAAAGTGAATTAACTCAAGAACTACTCGTTTGAATTTAGATTTAATTACATCAACATTTTCAGAAAAATTATTCACTAAATAACTTGCAGTAAAAAAAGAAAGGCGGCTCACATTTTAAAAATAAAAGTTTTTATCTTTGCAGAATACTCCTTAAGACATAAAAAAATCTATGTTTTTAAGTGCATATAAAAATTCCTAAAATCAGATTTTGAATAACTCGTGCTTGGCGGTAAATCCACTCTGTATGTAAATGTTTTAAATTTTATATATGACTCAAAACCGTATTGAAAATTTAAAATGTTATATTTAATATTGCTATCATTGGTATATATGTATATAGTATAATATTATACTTATGTTGTTCGGTTTCAACAATAAAATGTTGTATGACAATCGCACGTTCACAACAATGAAGATTTTCGCAAAAAGCTTGAACAGAGTTAATGTACCGAAAGGATATAGTATAAAGCGAAGAAATAAAACTCACACGAAAAAAATGTGAAACTATTGTGAGATAATCCATAAATAAATTGCGATACACCTGCCATAACCAGGTATGGGTTATACCTGTAATGTAAATAGACATTGGCGAACGTACTCGCGTGATGTCTAACTGACAATTATAATAAAATCATATTATTTGAACCTAGACAAACGCAGTGCGTGATGCGTGTAATCGAAAATAAAATGTATATAGTATAATAAAAATGTGTGTGGTTTCGACACGGGAATTCTATAAACTTTTATGTTTGCCGTTCATTAATTATTTTTCCGTAAATCGCTTTAGAGAACGCCAAAACGTCGTATAATAGTGGTGCCGGAAGAAAATGTGACAATAATTGATATCGATTATGTCTTTATTGTATACGGACGGTATGGACACAAACGTCGGCCCGTTTCAAAAATTTGGAAAATCGCAAAATTTCCATGATGGGCCGAGCTGGCGCAATGCCCGATCGGGAAAACGACATTTTCACCACAAGAAAATGTCCTTCGAATCCACGCGCCAGCCCAGCCGTCAAATTTTGGTTTTAACTGTTAAACCAATAGCGTGAAAATTCTAATTTTAATCGTGCGAATTTATGCTAATTACGTACTAAATATTAGTGCAAACATTTTTCAAATTTTTGAAATGGGCGGACTGTCGCGCAACGTACGCGATTTACGGACGCGCGTAACCGTTTTCTCACGTCACACACAACACGATTTTTTTCTTTATTACAATATCAATAATGTCACCGAATAATTATTTTAAAATGCAAATACAAAGTACGGCGAAATAATAATATGAGACGGGTTTATTTTGATTCACTCGTTACGACGCGGTGGTTGATAATATACGTATAACGTTTATTACAGCAATTTGAACAGTTTTAAGTGTGACAAACGGGTGGAAAATTATTATACTACAACGTTACAACAACACAGAATAACGAGCGGACGATAATATTATAATTCTCGAGTATACGTATAGTAGAATTAATACGAAACCAAAGTCAAATAAATTCTATGCGAATTTAGCCAGTACATTAAACAAACGTTACGAATCGTAATCCTGCGTACAAAGTATTGTTGTATTGTTGTTATAATATTTTGTAATATTCGCGTATACCGTGCATGTTATATAATATTATAGTTATGACCGTGGCAAGTTTAAAGAAGGGGGTGCCGGTGGGCAATCGCCAGGGGACGGAAAAATGTTTTCAGATGAAAACAAAATGAACAAAAAACTTAAATTTTCTTTTTAAAGAGAGCATTCAATTTTCAAATCTTAGATACAAAATTAAGATTTATAGAAATTACTAACAAAATAATTTGTGAATTTTAGTATTTTTGACAAATTTTTAAAAATTCTAATTTTAGATGCTCATAAAAAGTTTTTGTGAATTAACACTCGTATTTTTTATTATAAAATTACACTAATAACAATATTTATGAGAGACCTCCTATAAAGTTGTCCAATTTTTGAAAAAGGATTTTGGCTACCACTGCACTTTGTAAGTATACTGTGATATTAAAATAAATTTATTGAAAATGAGTGCCATGAATTTTTCAAGATCGGGGGCGCAAAATGTCTAAACGCGGGGCTCTGGGGAATGGCCGTATGATAGATACTCATGCACGAACAAAATTCGAACGAAAATCGTTGGTACCGAAATGTGACGTCACAATATTACCACGTCTATACCGTGGTATGAGTATCGATCAAGTCTAGTCAAACCTTGTCTACGCCGATCGTTACCGCTACCGCTTGTTTTTATTCGTTTTTTAACGTTTTTTTTTTACGTGTTTCACCTGACTTCCATCGTACAGGGAAAAATGTTTGAAAAAAATCGTGAGTCGACCGACGGGACGGACGGAGCCCTCTACTCGAGGTGGACTCGCTTTATGATTATACTATAGCGCACTGCTGGTCCACTATGTACGCAGGACACGCGACTATTGTACAAGTCTATAAAATTCGCATGACGATGATAATAATATATTAATATTAGTAGTACACCACTGCAAGAGCAGTGATGACGAAAACATACATTCCCTATATTATTATTTGAACACACATACACGTAAAATATAATATAATGGCGAGGGGCTTATTCCGTCGTCGTCGTCTTCGACTTCGAATAGTGCGCACAGTGTGTGAATAGCGGTATATGCGATTTGTTGTCATAGCAACCGCGTATACCTGCTATCGTATACCTATGTATAAATCTATACGCGGTGAACGGTGTATATTGTACGCGTGTAATAACGCATATACATATTATGCGATTTGTGTGCGTGTGTGCGTGTGCGTGTTCACTTGCGCTTACGGGCCCCGACACGTTACATTAATTGTTTTGTTTTCAGTGAGCGTGGCAGCCAAATCTGAGCCCGTGACTGCGGGATGCGGAAAAGAATTTATTAGCATCGTCGTCGTCGTTGCGGCGACTGCCGCCGCTGCCGCCGTGTTTCGGACGTAATTTACGAGACGGGTCTGTACGTATTTCCACTGCTACTCTCGGCCGCCACAGTAATGTTTGTTGTTGTCGTTTTATGTGTACATTTTTTTCCGCCCTCGTCGACCTTGTCCGGCATTTTGCCGTCCGAACGCCGCGCGGGATTAGAGCGGCAAGACGACGGGAAAATAACCGTAACCTCAGACCAGAAGTCAAGGCGGCCGCCATCTCGTTCGGTCCTATTAACAGTCCTATGCACACCGACGTCGTCTATACACGCTTCACCTGCTCCACAAACACCTAAACTTCACCCTCGTATTATCGTATTATCTCGGCACTAAACCGTCATCGCATCTACCGTCGTCTTCCTCGAACTTATTTTATGTTATTATTAAAAATTCCCACTTGCACGTCTGCACGGCCGCGGTATTCAGTTTTAAGTACCTCGCGAAACCATAACACACCGTTTCCTGTTATTTTCATGCCTATTTGCTGCAAACGTGCAAACACAATGACGCCTGCAGTGTAATGGCGGTGCGAACTTTTTGAGTGTTTGAAGCAAATTGTTAATTTCAAATATTCTTATCACACTCCATTAATTACACTAAAGCGATTCGCGGAGGGCTTACTTTAAACTAGATTACATATATTAATTATAATACTTGCCATGATATCTGTGTTGAGGATTTAAAGTCTTACGATGATTATACATCCGACCCTGGCCACCCACCCATTCACCCGTTACAGATGTAAAGCAATTGCTTCAAATAATCCTACATCCCTCCGCCAATGTTGCAGTGTCTCACGACCAAATTTTATTAACAGGGGTCCGGCATTGAGAATTTTTTTGGGCCTGGGACAAGTAAAATTTCAAAACCTTAGATCACTGATTAGGTGCTTGCCTATTATAGTGCGAATAAGGCATTTAAAAATGATATAAATAGTAGAAGACTTTAAAATTGCACTACTGCTAATATTTTAATTCTAACTTCACGCTCCTCGGGTTAAGTTAGGTTAGGTTCAATATCTATTTTTAAAAACACGAGGCGATTAAACACTATCTCATTAAAAAATTTTAAGTTGTTTATCATTATAAGGTATTATTTATATAATATTGTAGTAATATAAATAATTACTCTAACTATGTAGTTAACTTAATTGTTCGTATATAAAATAAGGTACCTTTAAAAAAATTATAATATTTTGCACTAGGTACTTATAAGCATTTTTTTTTATCATTTTATGATATGACATTTTTTGGGGGACCTGAAAAAATGTATTGGGGCTCTTTAGGTATCAGGCCGATATTGATCACAATCGTATTTGCATACAATAATAGTTTATTTTACGAAGTCAACAACGCTCGAACGATAAATATGATGCATTTATTTTCGAACAATAGTAGTTTTTAAACAAACATCGGCGAAATAACTATTAGAAGGGGTAATGAATTCAAAAATTGTGTATCGTCGTAACTCAGATGAACTGCAAACAGCAAAACTAAAACCATGATAAATTGTTCACGGAAATACTGCATCGTGTTGTAGATATACCTGTACCTATCTCTCTATATTGCACGTCAAAAAAACAAAAAAAAAACGCATTATTATCGCCCGGAAACGGTGACAACGGCGACTGTAGTAGTCGGTCATACGAGTATTATTATTTGCGCCACAACTTCCGCCAGACCGATATCATACCCGCAATTTTTTCGTCGAATAACGAGTGTAAAAACCACAGAGTTTTTATATTATTACATCATATTTATAATATTATTTACTGTTGCCACTTGCACGATTCAACGTATTGATAAGTGTATATTCATTAGCGTAGCATGCCAACAAGGGGTGGGCAAAGTACGACCTTCCATCGTTTATAATTCAGGGATGTCCAATCAGCGGTTCGCGATAGGTTTTGATGTGACCCTTTCGTAAATTTCAAAACCGTCAATTACTTAAATAGATTATTAGAAAAACAATGATTAAAAATAAAACCTAATAATATGTTAGGTTTTTATACCATACTATATCGATTACTTATTATAATAATTAAATATTATGTGAATGCGTTATCGTTAGCACAACGATGGCGAAAAAATAAAATGTGTATGATTCAGGACGACTTCTACTTAATGTGGCTCGGTATTCCCGAAAGGTTCGACACCCCTGATTATATATTCAAATTTAAAAGTCCATGCTAAGACTTTGAAAATTCTTCTGCGAGCCATTTGACATAAGTGTCAGAGGTGCAAAAATGACTTATAATTTGCACCAAAATTAATATTTTATACGTTTTTATATAAGTAGCTATTTAAAAATATTTAAAACTTTCAATAATTGTTAAAATATAATATACATAAAAATTAATGAAAATAAATATAATTTTAATAAATTGGTTGATTTTTTAATCAAACTTTTTTCACAAATCTATATGATTTTTTCACCATCCTGGTATTTCTTCCGTTGTATAATTATTTCTTCGTGGATATCTTTAATTTTTTGTTAGGAGAGTTCATTAATAAACTTATTTCGCTTTGTAGTTATAACAATACACCAATTACCATATGGATTTAATATTTAATTACCGTGGTACACAGGTACCTAAAATCTTGGCACTTTCGTACGATATGATTTTTTTTTCTCATCTCATTTTGACGCTTATGTCTTTCACTGCTTTTGCGAGTATTGATAATAAGTTATCTGATCGAAGATCTATGTACAAAATAATAATCGTTATTTGTAATTTATCTATTAACCGTGGAACCTCTTCAAATCCTGTAGGCTACTGAGGCGTATATTATCGTAGTCTGTACCGAGGCGTGAGATCGAACTTGCCTTTATCAAAAAAAAAAAAATGCTCGTAAATTAACGTTCGGAATATTCTCGAATTTGTGGCGTCTGCGAAACTTTAGCCGATTTATCTGAATAATAAACGCCTAACCCGAAAAGGCCTCTCGGGCTTTTGATCGGATCTAAATAACGACACGGCGGCGCTCTCGAGTACAAAGGAGCGCGTGTACTTAATTAAATGGAGCGCACGAAGTCCACTCCGACCTCGATTTTTGTTTTTCCCCGGTGGTAGGGTGTTGATGGGAGGGTGTATTTTAATTTATAATTGAATACAAACATTTTTGCGTACGACGAACCGTTATGAATTATTGATACTTGCCATAACAGCGGAGGCGGTGTGGAATGCATACGTTCGAAAAGGGTTCACTTTTGTTGACCTGCAAGATAAACCGATGACGATAACTTTGTAGGTACACGGGCCCCACGGTCTCTTTCTACAACGTTATTATTATTATTATTATTATTATTGTTTTTGTTGTTAAGAGAGGTCGGCGGCCACCTTAATTAAAACACAAAAAGAGAGGAAATTAGGTGGGCACCCCCGCCCCCCTCCCACAACCTAAACTCGCCGAAACGGCAAAACGCGACTATTGCTCTTTTAATTACCTACCTACACCGTGTTTGCGTACTAGAATTCGAAAACGATTTCGACAACAAGCGACGTGAAATAATATATGTAATATTATAATATTATGACGGTTTATTAAAACACATAATACTACACTAGGTCGAAATTCTGCCACTCGTAATAATAATAATATAAATTGTATGTGTTTCAGATTCTCAAACAACGTTTCGACGGCTTCGCGTGTGTGCGCGTGCGCCGCGATTGTGTATAATGTACACAATTCATTGTACAAAATAGTTAGGTAGTATATTATATACCATTTATTAGCCGTACATTCTACGAATATATAAATATTAAATTGTTTATTTAATGAAAAATTATTCATGCGAACGGGCACGCTGTTACCTCCGGTATTGTTTACCTACTCGCGAAGATTATTTAACTGTTATAATAACAATGATAATAATATTATACATTGTGGTGACCCGTCGTGGACGTGAACAGTGTTGCTGTAGGTACGACAACAGTTCTAATACGAAAATAGAAAATGCCATAACTATTTGACTTGTCGGCGTATACGGAGGACTTTGGATTGCGTGCATTTCTTGGTCAGTTTGAGTCCCGCAGGCGGTTATTTTTTTTCAAAATTCGTTTTCAAATATTGTCAATGTTCGAATGGTTTTATCGATTATTTAAGCGTTTTTGAACCGGCGATCGTCCGTCATCGTGTCACCGTCGTGTAAGTATAGACAAGGACTATGTCTGCGAGGACGTGGTCGTTTTTTTTTATTAAATTTTTTTTTTTTTTACTTTAACGTTTTATAAATAATTTTCTGAAACTAACTATTATATATGCATAAGTTTTCGATTCCTAACGAATGAAATTATAAACTTGACGAAATCAGCGCTTCTAAAATTGTCTCTGCGTCAATTAAATATCATGTATTATTGGTCTTTCGACGATAAGTGAAATAATTTTGAAAACGACACGTACGAATTAGGATGTTTGAGAAAGACGCGACCGTTAAATAACAGTTAAAATATATAATCTAATTTGACCGGAGGTTGTTCTCGTTACTTACTGCAAAAAACAAAAATGCATTTATTTCACGTTGAATAATATTTTGCCACATAAATCATCCGAAACGACAAATAATAATTTACGAGGTATTATTTTTGAAAATCACAACTGAATGTTTCGTTTCTATTATTTATCACTATTTGATATACGTTCACACACAATCAAAATGACAATACTATTAATTGAATTAAACCTTATTGCGTAATTAAACAAAAAAAGTTTTTAAAATCAATAGATGTTACAAACTATAACTCTAAACAATACTATCGGTTCAATCTCTTTGATTTTCTAGGTAATTCATTTTTATTTTATTATAATTTATTATAAATATAAGATAATGCTGTCAATTAAATACGCATACAATCGCCTTTTTTGAGGGGTTACTGCGAAATTTACCCTTTTTGTGTTATACCTCCACCTACGATAATATTATTATATTATTATGCTATACATTATAATTTTGCTACCTATGTATTTAGAATTTAGATAAATATTATTGTTTTCTACGTTTGTTGTAAAAAGTTTACTTACTATCTCTTAAATGTACATAGCTATAAATATTAGGTATAATGTTATTGTTAGAAAAAAAAAATTATTTAAAAAATGTTTAAGATATTGTTACTTCGAATGATACTATTTTATTTCATTAAACAATAGTTGTTTTTAACAAAAAAAAAAAAAAAAAATCACGCTGAAGTTTCGCCATTATATTATATTAAATACGTATAAAACAATATACGATGTATTAACTGTTAATAAAAATTATTAAACTTTTTGATTACGTAATTAAATAAATTCTTTTAAACGATGATGGGGAATAAACCGAAATCGTTTTCTCGATTACATTTGATATTATTCTTGTTTTAAATGATAATCAAAAAGATGCATTTTGTTATATAAAATCGATTTCCATTTTTTTTTTAGGATACTTTAATTTGAACTCGTCGCTTGAAAATTAATAACAATGATTGTACTATGTAGTTTGTAAGGATAATCTAATCAAGCTATATTATGTTATATTAATTATTATAACAAAAAATTACGAGCGTATGTAACGATGAAATGAATTTAAAAAAAAAATAGTTAATTATTATATTTATAATTAACGTCCAAAATTGAATTGTCACACGATATTAGTTGATGAACTGTGATCGTGAGCGTGACCCAAGCGGCAAGTGCTAAAAAATTGTTTTCTGCGTATCGTAACGTCGTCATACATCGGTGTATTAACTATGTTATGTTACCTATATACATTTTAACACATAAGTTGTATTTTAACGTATTGTATGTTTATCAAAAATACATTTTAAATTAAAATTTTTTGTTTTTTTATTACCTAACCACACTTTACAAAAATGATTTTACACGGCAATGTTTTAGCTACAATCGCTTAAATGGGCATTTAATTAAACAAAAAATAATACATATGTTTGTTGAGATTCTATTATTTGACAATTTGCGATTTTAATATTAATCATAATTATATAATATCATTTTGTATACGTATTTTTCTTTTTTAGGGGAATAATTTGAAATTTAATTTATTCGAGTTTGTGTACTCTTAATACAACATATCTATGACTCACAATAAAAATAGTACATGATTTGAAAAGGTTGAGGTGTAGAGCATAATTTAATCGATAATGATTCTGAATTATGTATATATTACCTATAATTTCACAAATTTATCTAAACTCTTAATCGAGATTATTTCTGGACAATTTAGTGTTTAATTCATTAAAATATGTATTATGAATAGGTTTTTTTAAATTAATTTCTGTTCGATTGATTGTATCATCATGATTTGGTTCAGCTTTTGATTGTGATTAATAAGAGAGTAAATAAGTTATTTATAAGATTGTTTGCAGTTATGTTAAAAATACTTTTCAAATATATTCGGAATATGTATTCAAATACTTGGTGTCATTTGTATTTAAAACACGTATTCAAATATACTGTCTTTCAATAGGATTAGAATATAAACACAAAATATACATTTTAAAAGTGTTCAAAATACTTAACAAGTACTTACTTTTTTTGTATATTTAAATATTTGTACGTTTATTGCGAATGTATACTTAAAATTGTTAATAAATAAATGAATAAATGAAATAATCAATCAATACATTTTTCATTTAATTCAAGAATTTTAGATGTCATCACTTACCTATTAAATTTTAATTAGGTCAAGCTATTATGTCATCTGCATATTTAATGAAATCTTGTAAATTTTTAGAATCATTATAAAATATTATTTTGAGAACTATTTTTAAAATAGTATAATACAAAACAAAAATATTGGTCGTTGAAATACAATGGTAAAAAGATAAAAAGTATTTAGTATTTTAGAATAAAAAATATTTATCAAGAATTTAAAATAAACTTATCAAAAAGTATTTGAGAATTATTCGAGATACCTGAAAAGTATTTAACACGACTGATTGTTTGTTATCGTTATTGTTAATATAACTATAACGAAAACAATAGTCAACAAATCGTATTGATGTCGTGGTATTCTATTGTGTATGATCGTACTTTATAATAACAAAAATATTCAATCAATAATATATTCCGCTGATATAACTTTCTAACGTAACAAACACTATAATATTGTTTCTACCCAAACAGTAGTCTTATATATTATGATGATTATAGTGGAAACATCCAGTCGTCGGTGATCGATCATTGCAGTGTTCTACAACTAGATGTTATAGTCGCAAACTAGCAACCATTTTATCATCGACTACGATGATTGATTGATGATATATCAATGATAATACCGTCGTAAACGGAAAATGTAAAATATATAATATGAAGTAGAAACGTCGAAACAACTGGTATCACGGTTGTGTCTACCATCGCGTATTTACACTACCTGCAGATAATCGGTGAGGTGTTGTACCTTACCAATAGTCCGGGAAAATTCGGGAAAATTTTAGTCAATGGGCAGAGATAGAGGCATAGGCGGAAATTCGTTAAAATTTAATAAAGAGGGCTAAAATTTTTAATATCAATGCGAGTTAGAGGGTATCGATCTCGCACGACTAAAAAACTGTCTGTTTTTTGGGGAGAGGCTGAGCACCTTCCTGCCTTTGATTTCCGCCTATGATTAGGGGTTATAACGATGTTAAACGAAAATCATTCGGCGTATAACTTGCAGTGTCACTGTGGGTTTGCGAGAGTCTACTTCTTCGCCGACATTAGAAAAACGATACCAGAGCCTTTTCGCCATTGAGGACTAAGATCAATGCTCGGAAAATTGTGCACATATTATGTTTAGTGTACTGTACTAATACCGTGTAGATGATTAACATGATATTATAATATATCAGCCCAACGATTTTTTTTTTCTAATAGTATGAAGACCATAAATTATTATCAACCAATGCACAATCATCATATAAACATTATGGCATAACATCAAATATTATGACGTGTAAACAATTTGTAAGTAAGTATAGTATTATTACATTAGTAATTTTAATTATGGATTATAACTAAGAAATATTTTAAGACATTTGAGTTCATAACGAGAAATTGTTTTTGATAATCAAGTAAAACATTTTTAGTATACCTACATATTTTTCTATGAAAAACTTTAATTCGCATAATATGAAATTTGTTTCGCGACTAATGCTTTTTAGGTTGAACTTTTATGACGTTCCGTGTTAATCCCTTGAGTTATAGCTGACAAATTACTTAGTACTTGAATGAATAAGCTACAGTTTGATAAACTTTTAATTGAGCCAGCAAATACATACAAAATGTTATTTTTAATTGTTTCTTAACGAACAGTGAGCTTTGAAAACATAAGACGTATAATAAATTTAGGTGTTTTAGGTTTTTATATTTAAATTTTTATTTAAGATTTTTTTTTTTAAAAAAAAAAATTTCAGTTAACGCTTTATACCTAATGTGATATAAAAATTTGATCTTTATTTATATATGTTAGAATAACTAAATTAGTCACTTTAAAATTTTAATGAAAGTCTGAAAAAACTAAAAAGTTTAAAAGTTTTTCGAATATTCTGATTGGAATTGGATTTATTCATATTTATAATGCTATTTAAATCATTTTAGCACAAACAGTAAATAATACAAAAATTTAAATTTTAAATTACAAAAACTTGACAAGATTTTTTTTTTATGAAAGTATATTAAAATTCTGTGGCATATAATTTATAAGTAACAATGACAACTAATTTGTAAATTATTTTATTTTAATAAGTTATAACAGTGATCCATCTTGAAAAATGTTATAATCAATGTACTGAACGTAGAGAGGAGGGGGTATCAGAAGAAATACATTTTTTTAATAATATCAGAATAATGCTAATTTCATATAAAGTTAAAAACATAACCATATTAATTTTCTAATTGATCCAAATTGAACTAACTCAAAAATATAATACTGAAAATAGTTACAAAATAAGTGCCTACATTAAAAACAACTAATATTTAATAAACATTTTTATTATAATTAGCGCTTAATGGCTATTATATATAATACATAATATATTATAATTTATTTTATATAGCCAATAAAATCAAAATTTACAATTATACACTTAAATAAAAGAAAAACTAATTTTTTAATTAATTTTGATCCAATAAGCATTGATTAAGGTGGGAAAAAAGAAGTTACAATATAAAATCTAAATAAAAATATTCTAGTAAATAAACGCATAGATGAAAATGCAAAGTAAAAATGTAAACACCAAAAATAAAATACAAAAAAATGATACAATCAAAACCAAAACACATTTAACATATCTTCAACATATATTTACATTAGTTAATTTAAAAAACCAACATTTGATAACTTTTTTACTATAAATATATATAATATATAAATTATTGATTATGAGAGATTCCATTCTTATAATAACGTAACATTTTTTATAGAACAGTGCAAGGGTTTATTTTTAGTTTTGATTAAATTATATTGTAATACCAACATTGTTAGAGTACATTAACGTAAAATTTGTGTTTTTAATTTATTTTCTTAATATTTATCATTAATTATATTATTTAATAACCTTTAAATATATGAGGTATAATAAGTAGGTATAACTGCAAAAAACTTTAACTTTCATTCAATATTACTGTCCAATCGACAATGGAGTTTTTTAATTCAAATATTATATACATTGTCACGTATATAAACAAGTCAACTATTGATACATTATTGTTTAATAATTCAACACACATGTATAATATTTTAAACTTATAATATTTGATATGAGGTTCAATTCTTTAGATATAACCTAATTTTAACAAGAAGTCTATCAATAAGCTCCATACAAAAAAAAAAAATTAACCTATAATATTATAATAACCATTAGATTTTTGGATTTACAAGTAGTTAGATTTCCTATAGAGATATGCAAATAATTTATAACAAATAAAAAAGTAATAATTATTAGCATTTTAATAAAAAAAAATATAAAAAATAAAAAACACAAATCTTACGCGTTATTTTGTAATTACAATATTAATGATTTCATGTTTTAAATCTAAAAAACAAAATTTTAATTTGATGAAATAATGAGATTTTTATTGTAAATAATCTAAAAAAAAAATTATTAGAGTATCGAATCCATTTTTTTTCCTATTGCATAACTAGCAACGTACCTATATTATTTATTTTAACGTTTTAGTTGTTTTCAATAAATTTACATTTTTTACTGAACATTTATTTTGTTAAAAACTTTAAATTTGTAATAAGTCGAAAAATGAGATATTTCTTAATTTATATTCTTAGATGATATTCAGTAAAAACACGCCTTTTATAGAATAAAATTTTTCAGTATAACTTTATTATACATTACAATATGTATTTACACATTATCTTAATGTATGTTAAATAAAAATATTATTAACAAAATAAATGTTTGTAATACTACCATAAGCCTCGTACTTACACTGAAAGTTGGGTACATCATACCAGTTTGGGAGTTGCTGGTATAACTTATAAGAGATAATTTACAGTTCGTATATTATTATTATATTGGAAGAAGCGATTAAACATGCAAACGAATAATATGTGGCGAAATACACCTACAACAAAATATTATTATGATACGTGTAAAAAAAAACATTACTTTTCGTTTTTCGACGCCCTACACTTTGGCGAAGCGTTAATACCTCGAACATGATGCGGACATAATGTAAAAAAAATAAAACTATACGTAAACAAAATCATAATGACGTGAAAACTTATTGAAAAAAAAAAACCCAACAGTAGGTATACAACGCAAAATATATGACATGCTTTTTCAGAAATATTCGACAGATATTATTCACATTTTTTTTTTCAATTTTAATTATTATTTCGTTTTGTTGTGTACACAGGACTAGCCTTTTGAAATCAAAATAATATATTATACAGACTTTACATATTAAATTACAGTGTTATTAGTTACACGTAGAATTTACTACGATTATATGTCGAGATGGATATATAAATATTAATATTAACAAAGGCCGTGGGAAGCATTTACATTGACAAGAGACATTAATTTTGCAATCGGTTCATTCGTTAAATAATTATAGGACTATAGAGGAATATGTAAAAAGGATTATGGTATTTCCTAAATTTTATTGTGGCTTAAGTTGTAGTTAATTAGACTTAAGAGCAATGCTTGCACTGTGTTTGAAATAATATTTATAACTGTTTTTTCTTATTGCATTTTTGTATGATCGATTCATAATTCATACATATCAAGTATATTTTGACATTTTGTTAAAATATAAAATAAATGTTTGATATGCCTGGTATTGAGAGTAAAATTATAAATACAAATGCATGTTTTGAAACAGTTCCTCAGACTAAAAGTAGGAAATAAATGAGATGGCTGCATATGTGTTTAGTATCCAGGTATAGTACTTATACATACAAAGCAAAAAAACGTGTACCAGCTATTTGTTCTTCTGAAGGTACTTTACCTATAATAATAATAATAACAAAAAAATAAAAATTTAAAACCGTTTATTACCACAGATGACACGATTATAATATTTAGCAACACTTAACATTTTGCGTTTTGCTAGATAAATAGTTTTGTCTACAGATTTAGAACTGATAAATACTTATTTCCGCCAATCTTAGGTTGATCAGATGTGTCTACTCAAAAAAGAAATAATTTTTACAAATTATTGTTCAATGATACATAAACAATACGTAACCAGTAAAATATAACTGTTCATTTGCATATTTAAAGATATTCCAAAGACCGAAATTATCGCTAGGTAATAAAAATCGATAAATTTTGAATGTTTAGTCGCTCTAAACAATTACAATAAAAAATATTATAAAATACCATTAAGGACTAAGGAACATGTTTCATATTTGCTGACGTTTTTTTTAAACGACAAATGCTCTATAAAAATAATATCTACCATGAAATGTATACACAAAAATGTATTACTTATATTATTGTTTATATTTACAAGCATTAAGGTAATTATATCACTTATTTTAATTTGGTACCTATCCAACAACTCCGTTACGTTTACCAACGTTCATTAACTTTAATTCGTATGATATTAATGTTGCTTGCCCAGTCGATAGTAGATTATAAATATTTCTATTGATGTAAAATGGCATAGAACTTTATAAATCAAAAATAATATATAGTGTTAACAATTAAATAAAATGACGTCCTATATATAAACGTATAAATTATTGACTTCATTCAGTCAACCTTTTGGTTAAAAACTAATAAAAAAAAAACTCTAGAATGGTATAGAGGTTCTTGTACTTCAGTGATTATAATAATATGATACATCTAATATCTTCGTGTTTTGGAGTTCAGTCTCCCTTATGTCCCTTTATACTTGTTCAGTTGTTTCATATCCGCTATCATATTTCGTGTTCTCTGTGACCAAACACCAATCATAATAATATTCTGGTTGCTTATATTTTTTATATTCCACCGATTTTCGAACGTGCAGGTACCGAGTGCAAACAATGCTATTTCAGATCGAATCAATCCGTGATCTTTTATAAAAGCAGTGCCAATATTCTTGGACTATGGACAGGATCTAATAATTTGAAAAAACTGATTGCGCGTTTTTTTGAAATGTAATAAAAACTGGAGGTTTCTAAATTATAAAATTTGTTTGGACTATGGGGCTGCTAATTATTCTTCCGGCATAATGATAAATTATTAAATTAAATTATCCAGCACGCTTTTATTTCTTTTATTTATTACAATCGCTAGCTTGTTATCGTTTTGACGATTTTTATTTAATTTTTAAATATATCATATTGTGGAGTATCGATAAATACTGCGGAATCGCATTGTCATAAAATAATCCATCTTGTATTTAAGAGTCGACTTTTAATGAATATTAGTGACGACGGTTATTATTTTTTCAACATCGATACATCACATATTATAAAAAATACGTGGGCACACTCAGGCCAAAGGGTTTTGTAACAGAGTTAAAACCTTCACACACACACACACAACCAAACAAACACCACGGTGCAAATCGTATTGACGTAATAATAGCGACAATGAAAGAGTCTAAATCAAACTGACCGGTAGTGACACACGCAAAGTCTAGAAGACCTTTAGTCGAGGTATACACAATATGTCAATACGTATAAATCCTTATTCCTTAATAATGATCAGACACTGCTCTGCGATAGACGTTTGTAAATTACATTGCCATTGTCGCAACTATGATTTCTGCAGCTACTAACTGCTAACTGAGTCCCAAATAATTGGATGAATATTTGGGATAAGTAAATCGAGTCCCGAGTTATAATAAAATTTAAAATTGATAAATAATTTTAAAAAAAAATGACGATATACATAAAAAGGAAAAGTCTTTACAATCAATGTGTACTGTTTAGTCACCAATTAATAATTATTGATTACCGATTTACCGATTTTTGGATTATGTTGGAAAGACCTTATGACTACTAAAATTATTGCACTATATTATCCGGTTATTAAAAATAATAATAGAAAAATAATTTTATTAAGACAAGACATTTTAAAGTATGAAAATAAAAATAATTGTTAAAAACATATCGAATACATTTTTACCATATACATAATAAAAAAAAAATCGAAAATAAATAAAAATAAAAATTTGACTTAAATTTGCATATTATATATATATATATATATATATATATTTATTTATTTATTTATTTATTTATTTATTTAATTGTGATTTTTATGTTAAGATTGAGAATTAAAACAATTATTAAAAAACAAAGAGGTACATCATTTTTAATCACGCCTGTTAACACGAATAGTCTTAAGACCGTAAAAGTAAGAAGGAAAATGTGCTTTTTGAGAAACTCCATAACTTTTTCAAATCCGGGACTCAGTTTATCACAAAACAGATATTTCGGACTTAATTTACCCAGTCTCGAATATTAATACAAACGCATGTCCTGTGTGTATCAGCGGTTTCCTTGCCGATACAGTTACCTATTGCGTGATAGTAACTATACATTGTGATCCATCTTTGATACGGTGCAAAAGTGATAGATTAAGAGAACGTTGTGATCATTTTAAAATGTACAGTTTCAAAAAGGACATAACTTACTTACAAATAATAATATCGATAAAAACCTACGTGGAGCCCTAGATAATAATCTTATCTTTAAATTTTATAATAGGTCAATTCACTCTGATATTAAAACTATAACAGCACACTATTGAAACTGGTGAATGAAAATTTGTTGTCGTATGCGTGTAATACGGAGACAACACATGCGGGTACGACGTAATCTTAATATCGAACGAGGGAAAACAAGAGGATTTTGATGTTAACAATATTATTATAGACAAGACACTTAGTTGATACAAATGGCCGACTGTTCGGTTTCTGGGTAGTCCTTTAAAACTGTCCTATATATTCCATCGTATTACTATAATATTATCGGCTCATTGGTTATAATACGTTTCACCTAATACTTTAGAAAAATGCTCAGATAAAAATGAAAGCTACTCTAATCTCACTAGGTATACGATAAACAGTGGAAAACGGCATTTGCAGTTTTAACATTTCATGTTTTTGGAAAATACGTTTTAATATCGGATTAATAAGGTGCTAGACGTCAAGTATGTAATATTACAAAATGTATATTTCCATTACCATCGCATTAATACCATACGACTGCTCACGTATATAATGTTTAATTTGAATGGAACGCGTGCACAACTGTTTAATATAATATCTCACGTATTGTAATATTAAATTTAATTTATACAAAATTAAAAACGTATTATATTGACAAAATAGTATGGATTTTATATTAAGATTCTGTTAAAATTCTTATATTATCGTATATATATATATATATCTTCGTATTATTGACTGAAGTCCAATGCGAACACGATACGGAACGCAAACGAGCATAGCGAACAAATTAATGAATGCAAATTCGACTGCATCGCAACAGTGCGACACGGAAGACGGAACACGCCGCAATGTGATACGAATGGGATTGGTAAATTGGGTCTCTCAAAAAGGGTAATAGGTAAGTCGAATCCCTGAAAAAAAGATAGTGAGTAAATAGAATTCCAGCAAAAAACAAATTATGTTTTTTTTTTTAATATCTAATACTTTTTTTATTAGAAGTCAAATTTTATAATTATGGTATAGATCAGCGGTTCTTGAACAGTGGTCCGCGGCCCCCTGAGGATGCTCGATACTCATGTCAGAGGTCCGCAGAGGCATAAACACATAACATAAGTGACATGATACATCGCATTAAGCAAAAAGAATTAAATTTTAAGAATATTAAAAATAATACATTTATATGAAAAATTAAGTGTAATAAAATATTTATAAATATATATGTTTTCTATGCACCTAATTATGTGATTTGTATATTGTAATATAAAATAATTATCATAATATTGATTATGATAACATAAGATCTTTTGTAAAACAAAAAAAAAAAAATGTCTTCGAAAAAAAATTGGAAAGAAGGCCCGTGATTTCTAAAAATATTTCATCGGGGGTCCGTGTTCTACAAAAGTTTAACAACCGCTGGTATAGATTTATAAAAAATGAAAATGATTTAAATTATAAATTGTATAAATTGAAAAATAAATTTCATATTAATGATTATAATTAGGTAATTAAATATGTGTGCTTTTATAATATTGCATTTTCGGTAAAAGGTAACACTGAATAACGCTAAGCGTTTTAATATTTGGAGGAGGGAGGTGGACATAAGTTTAATCCAAAAAGATTTTTTTGTAAAAGAACGACGGTAAGTATCTTATTTTTGGAAGGAAAGTGACTACAGCCAGGTAAATAAGTGTGTTAGTAGCCTGCAGGACCCAACTTATCTACAACCTTTCCTCCCATCGGGATTCGATTTACCGGTTTCATAATGTACACAAATTTTCGCGGACCCAATATTTACCTACTCCCGATATGTACGCCCACCGCATGTACTGGCCACATGCGTGGACATTAAACGGACACCGCAACAGCAACATTTCGCTGACACTATCGATTAAAACGAACACGGGCATAAATACGACCACAAACGGGCCGGGTCCGACCTATAATACACATCGCGCGGACCAAAAAATGGGACGAATATTATCGACCTGACTAGAGCACGAGTGTCGCGAATTCAGCCGAATATGACCGCGGCATGTCAACACACGGGCGGGACATGACGCAAATGCATGACCACAAACTGGCCACTTTCGGCGGCGACAGCATGGACGATAATCGAACGGGGTGTACAATTACTTCACCGGAAGTAGTCGTCTACTTCAATTTACCACTACATGAGGCATGATATCTAGATTAATACTTCGGTGTAGACAAATGGTCTTTTAAGTACATACCCAACTGGAATCTAGGAAAAAAATTCCACAGAATAAACATTTCCAGAAAAAAATCCCCGGAAAGAAAATCCACGGAACGAAAATTCTCTAACTAATATTTATTAATAGGTACTGATATTTTCAGTCAGTATGAGACAAAGTTAACGTTGGCTTGCGAAAGTTGTTGGATACAACTGTCAAAAATACCAACAAATAATAATAATAGTACGAATAAAAAAAATATAAGATTATAATAAATATCTTAGTCAGTCAGTTTTTTATTCAAAGGTTAGTTCTTTTGTGGATAATATAAAAATAATTAATTTCGTTTTTAATTTGTCTTATGAGTTTCCATATTGTGGGATTTTTTATATCAACGATTTTTGAAAACCTATTATTTCATCCTTTAACAATGTTGTTGGTTTTATGACAGTTATTGATGGTAATTTCGATTTTTTTGGTAACTTTTCAAGGACATTATTGCGAATAGAATGCAATTTTTTAGAACATATTTTCTTATTTTTAGAGCATTTTCAGGCAGTTTTTAAGCCCTAAATTTAGATTGTTTGTATATTTTTTATTCGGGTATTATAATATATGTACCAACATTTTTTTATAATTTAAATACTAATAGGCAATTGCTTTGGGATTTTTTTCTTGGGGATTTCTTTTTCATGGACTTTTTTTCTTTGAATTTTTATTTCGGTGATTTTTTTCCCAATTACTCCTACCCTGTTACAATGTTTACGTAGAACAATCGTTCGTAAACAGCTGTACCTACGGCAAAATCGTTATTATTGCACTGAACATTTTATAGCCAATAGATTAAATGGTAAAGTGGTAATCAACGAACAGCTGGCCAAGCGTTCCGGCTGCAGAGTCATCAGTGGTAAGGAGACCGACGATTGTCGTATTCAATCATATCCACAAGTATGATTCGCGGAAACACGTCGTCAACGAATAATATATCAGAGCCTGATGATGCACAGTGATGCGGATACAGCAGCGTCTTAAATTAGAACCCACGACGACGGAAAAGGCATTACCGACAGTCGGTAGACGTCTATCACTGACCAGGTTGAACACAGTTCAAAGGGTCTGGACACATATACAAAACTCGAGGCGCGTCGTAGATTCGGTACATCTAAATTGCATGCAAAGAAAATAATCATAAATTGGAAGTCCGAATTTCATGCCACCTCTTACAGGGGTCTGTCCGAATCTGTAAGTCTGAGCCATATCTCATGTACTTATGTGCATCAGTTAATTTTTTTTTTAACTTTTCTAATTTGTCATTATAATGTTCACTCGACGTCTACTGTATAGCAAAGAGATACCCACTTGCAGACCTTTTTTGCTTTTTTCATAAAAAATACCTAATGTTTATCTTTATTTATTCATAATTTCAATATAATAATAATACTACAAAAAATAATAATAAAATATCGGTATATTGTCATCTCCGACGTTATATATGTGAAAATTGATTACATATTGTCACTATAATATTTTATTGTTCTATTTATTTTGGTATCGGTAACGCCATGAATACTAACTCTTTTACATACACAATTCTACTTCTTTCATTATTTTGAAATTTTCTCATTGCTGTACTTATAAATTCTTCTTTTTCTAATATTTCCCAACGTCTATTATTTATTATTTAAAAACAAATCGGTTGCTATAACCATAATGAAACCATAATAAAATGTTTCTTATATACGTTTGTAATTTTTTTTTTTTTTTTTTAATTAGAAAAGTAAAAAAAAAATTATGAAACATGCGCATGAGTACATGATGAATAATCTTGTACATATGTAATTCGGACAGACCCTCGCAAGAGAAGGCATGCAATTCGGACAAACCCCTTTAAGAGATGAAATGCCATTCAGACTTTATTTTTTCTTTTGGCACGCAATTCGTATGCAGCCCGTAAATTAAAAATAATAAAGGTAGGAAAATATGGCAACACAGACCATGTAATCGCACCGGCTTAAAGTGACGAGAATGGTTTAGGAGTGAGAGACAGTAGAAAAGTTCCATATGTGTACTCACGTGGACATTTGAAATCATAAATAAATGGTGGTGGTTTGAACACTACTTTTGCAGCACAATAACTGCGAAAATATATTTTAACATTATTATTTATTCGTATAAATAAAAGAGGACACGATAATTGATAATATTATAAATGTTTCAACGCACTCAACACCGAGTCACAGCTAACAATGTAAAAACTAAAATATGTAAATTACGTAATTTATATTTGAAATTCATGCGTCTTCTTTAATTAACAGACATCAATGTTATTCACGGTTTACCGTTCCATAAACTTTGTTAGCGTTAAATTACGTTATCATTAACGCCTGCACGGCAATAATTGTATTATGTATTTTTCGGCCTTTGTTTCTTTGGCACTTTTTAGCTAAGTCTTTATATACTGTAATGAAATTAATTGCATCTCATTATTGCAAATTTACAACGTATGTTTGATTTAGTTATTCGCAGTCTGCATATTTTGAAAACAATATTTCTATCCATATGCGACAGTTTTGAGCAGCCTTAATAGACTTTTATTTTGTTTTTTAAATTATATATCGTCAATAATGTTGAATCATTTTTTTCTTTAAAAATATTTTAATAAAAGTTATATTGAAATGAAATTTGTCACATATTTTCAAGCTTTATCTATTAAAATGATATTAATAATATACTTTGTATAAGGCTACGCCCCCTCACCACTGCAAGATTGAAAATATAAATAATCAAAAATAATGTAGTTTTCATGTTTTTGTGGTTTTTTAAAATTTTTCGCGCCTCCTTAGGGACGTCTTCCAAGTTTAGAACCTTTGGCATACGCCATCGCTGAATAGGCAAAGTACTGGCCCACTGAGTTTAAAAATTTCCAACGCTTAATTATAGTTACGACTAATGTGCAATTTAATAATTCGATTCAATTATGTTTTCCACTAATGTTTATATTATTAATTCTGACGGAAAATATACAATTTTTATGTTCGGCGATTATCACGTGTAATCGACATATTGTTATAAGTGATTCAATATCTAACAATCTATAATTACTATTGATACAAAAATCCAACCAAATTGTTCATTAAATTTGTGTCGTCTGCGGAATTAAAGTGTTATCACTCATGAACGTATACATATTATTATTCTGATATAAGCTCGTACAAATAAGCAACTATAGAATAAATATTGTTTGTTTATCTTTCAAAGTTATGACTTAAATAATAAAAATAACTATAATTCTTGATAAGAACAAATTTGTTAAAAAAATAACATTATAAACGCCTAAATGTGAGAGTAAAAAGTAAAAAGCCTATTAAGTCTAATTGTTATTGATAATTGCACTTAAACTATACCTAAATTTAATTTGTGAAATATTTAACAATTTCAATGTCCGATATCAAATTCCTTGAGATTAAGGATAATTATATATTATAATAAAGTGTTTACTGTCAAATGTTTTATATTTTATAATAATATTTTTGCCCGTTAATAAATTATATAACTCAAATCAAATCCACAGGACATCTGATATAGGTAATTACCATAGTTTAAAATGTGTTGATAGATATAAAAGACTATTTTACATAAATTTTAGTTTCAATAAGCATATAATATTATATCCACTTAAAGTCCTCAATAATTGATATAGAACACAATTTCAATTATAAATTTTTAAAAAAAAAAAAATAATTGAACTACACTGCTCTCTAATAAAATATATAAATTCGTATGATTTAACGGTTTGTGTTAATGTATGTTGTATCTTGTGTAAGTACATTAATAAATTGTACAATATTGTTAACAGGTTATCATTAAAAATAATTAATGGGTACGTAATTTGGTTCATGATTAGATATTAGGTTTTTTTTCTAAACTTCATAAATTTAGATTGTTTTTATACTAAAAATTTAAACTTAACGACCATTGTAATATGTAGACTACCTATATTATTTATCTCTGTATCTTGATCACATCTATTACATATAGATAAATAGTTCAAAGAAAATGTGGTTTTTAACTCTAATGTATATATATATTTATGTATTGAAATACATTGTCCTACTTAAAAATTTAAAACATAAAATGACGACAGCAAAATACTTTTTACACCACTCGTATCTAGTTGAATAACATAATTATTACAGAAAAAGAAAAAAAAATGTGGTATATAAAATATGTTACATCATCATTTTATCATGCCGTTATTTTATATATTTATGATTTAATTTTAGATTACGTTTTAAAATTGCATAATATTTCTAAATTTAATTACACTTTTATTCAAGTTCGTTTGAAAAATGTGTTCTTTATTTAGTGATCATATACCCACTACTTACTGAAATGTTTTTTTTTTCGTTTAATGCTGTAATAGTTGCTTGCTTGTATAAATAGATTCGATCAATATGTATTCAAGATTCATTATTTTAAATTTACCACTTTTAGTTTCTTTGATGTCTCTATTTAATTCATCAAACTTAAAGTGTACCTATTTTGTTGTTCTTCGCCTTAGCCTTCCCTCTTTCTTGTATTATTTTTAATGTTTTATCTTAAGAAGCTTTAGACCTGTAGTATACATTCAGGCGATAATTTTACACTCAACTGTATATACACTAAGCGTAATATTAATTATTATAAATACAAATTGTATTGGATTTTTAGAAATTACTAAAACATATTTTAAATATACAAATGCATTGTCAAGTATAGGTAGCTTTTATTGGATTATTTTAAAACATTCAAAGTGAAAAATATACAAAATTCAAAGGATGGATTGATATTCTCACTTAAAGCTTAATTTGGTTTTTCAATGAAACCACCGTTTGTAGTTACATTTAAAGTTTTAAAACAACAAATTCTTATTCAAGATTAAAATGTCTTAATAAATTATAACAACGTAGAAAGTACTTTTTCTACTTTAATTTACTATAATTACATTTAATCCAAATGTAATAATCTTTTTTTTCAAATTAAATATATTTTTAATCGTATCTAGACTAAAAATGAATAGTAAATATTAAAATAATAATTTTAGCTGTTGCTTCATCAGTGTTATTCAAAATAATTAATACCAATAAAATATTATTAAACGATTCTGATGCTGAGATCACATGCTTCACTCTACTCGATTAAAGATACATTCATATGTTATTCTTTGTACTTAATAACAATATTAATAACAATTTTGCATTTAATGATAGTGATATAGTCGATATTATTAACAATATTCACGATTTTCCTATTGACGAAAATTTAGTTGAATTACGTGTTCCATGGCGTCGCCGTGAAATGTCGACATTTACTTATAATAAATTAATAGATTATAAAAATGATTCTCACGTTATCATAGGAAATATGAATTTAAAATGTAATTATTGTCGTGCATTGAAATGGTCCAAAGAGTGCAGGTTTTTGCTGTTCAGAAGGAAAAGTTGTAATGGAAGACATTGCCAATCCACCTGGACCATTAAAAATTCTCTTAAATTTTTCTCATGAAAATTCAAAGCATTTTTTTGACATGATACGTGTTTATAATTCAGCTTTCCAAATGACATCGTTTGGTGCAACAGAAATTAGACATGGAAATTTTATGCCAACATTTAATGTTCAAGGTCAAGTTTATTATTTGGCTGGTTCTTTATTCCCCAATGATACAGAAGAACCAAAGTTTTTACAGATATATTTTATGGGTGACTTAGAGAATGAAATAAAAAGGCGTTTGTCTATTGCTCCCAATACAGATAAACAAATACTATATGATTTGCAATATTTGTTGCATAGAAATAATTCGTACATTCGTAGTTTTAAGAGTGCACTCGATTTGATGCCGTCCAATCTAGCTGAATTTAAGATTGTTATTAGGGATGACAGAAAAGTACAAGCAGAGCACCGTGGTCGATATAATACTCCTCAAACTGATGAAGTAGCCATATTAATTGTCGATCAAGAATTTTCAAAAAGAGATATTGTATTAAGAGCTCGAGATAATACATTAACACGCGTAAGTGAAATTCATCATTCTTACAATGTGTTACAGTATCCTTTAATGTTTTGTTATGGACAGAATGATTATTCTATTAATGTGTCGCAAGTTAATCCAATTACAAAAATTCCTCTTAATAAAACTGTTTCCGCCATGGACTTTTACTCATTTAGACTCCAAGTCAGAGAAAATTCTAATAATATACTTAAATACGGTAAACTTTTGAATCAATATATTTTTGATATGTACGCGAAAATTGAAATTGAACGGCTTCAATATCTAAGAGCAAATCAAACTAGATATACGGACGCCCAGATCTTTTTATTACGATGACGTGCAATCATCAATGGCCAGATAATCAATCATGTTTATTTCCTAATCAAATACCTGCTGACCGGAATGATATTATCGCTCGCGTTTTCAATTTGAAAGTGAAAAAACTTATAGATTTAATTACAAAAGAAAAAATATATGGTGGAGTTAGGTGTCATATGTATACTATTGAATGGCAAAAAAGAGGATTGCCTCATGTTTATCTCTTGGTGTGGCTCAATGACAAATTAAGACCAAATGACATCGATTTAGTTCTTAGTACTGAGTTGCCAAATCAACAAGAAGATATTTCCCTATTTAACATCATCACTGACGATTCGTCAGTAGAAACATGATTCATGGCCCATGTGATCCATTTAACATGAATTTACCGTGTATGCAAAATGTTCAAAAGATTTTCCAAAACTGTTTACTATTGCGACATAATCCGGGCAAGATGGTTATTCAAAATATCGTAGTCGATCATTTGATGATGATGGGTAAACTTTTCAGCTTAGAAAATCCGGTAATTGCATGGTCACCATCGATAATCGGTGGATTATGCTATATAGCCCTTTATTATTACGTGCATTTGACTGTTACATCAACATAGAACCTTATCATACAGTAAAAGCCATTCAATATATTTGTAGTTATATTAATAAAAAATCTGATCAGGTTGAATTCTCAGTAGAATCGCGTGATGAAATTAAAGCATTCCAAAATGGCAAATATATTAGTTCATCAGAAGCTGCATGTCCGATATTTGGTTTTACGATTCACGGACGGTCACCAGCAATTCTTAAACTCTCAGTACACCTTGAAAATGGCCAACACGTCTATTTCACTGATCAAAATGCTCGCGAAAGACTTGAAAATGTTAGAAACACCAACTCTTATTGCTTTTTTTGAACTTTGCTCCCGTAACGACTTCGCGAAAATATTGCTTTATATTGAACTTCCATATTACTATACTTTTACTAATTATCGTTTCAATAAAAAGAAAACAAGGAGAGCCAATTGTACAATACCCTGAAGTCCAGAAATCCAATGTGCTCGGTCGAGTATACACTATTCACCCAAGTAATGTTGAGTGTTATTATTTAAGTATGCTTTTGCATCACGTCCGTAGACCAACTTCATTTTTAGATTTAAAAACTGTTGACGATGTTATCCACCCTACATTTCAAAGAGCTTGCCAAGCGCGTGGTCTGTTACAAAATGAAAGTCATTAGAATTCTACTCTCGAAGAAGCTGCTTTATTTCAATCCGTGTTGAATCTAAGAGAACTTTTTCTTACTATGATAGCATTTTGCCACATTACTAATTGAAAACAAATCTAACAAATCTAACAAAACTAACAGAACTGTGGAAAAATCACAAAGATAATATGTCATTAGATATTTTGCAGCAAGAAAGGCATCGTTCTGGAAATCACGATTTAACTGTCACTCCATATATATTGAATACAACTTTAATATTAATAGAAAATGATCTTCCGAAAATATATGGAAAGAAGCTGTCTGATTTTAACATGGAATCACCGTTACGAAATGATGATAATGATAATAATTTTTTTTAGAAATAGGGCTTATATTGCAATAACTTCTTATGATTATGATATACTTTCAAATTATATTCAGGAAAATGAGCCGAAGTTAACAAACGATCAGCAAGTTGTTTATAATACTATTTTATAAAGCGTATTGCAAGATACTGGAGAATTAATTTTTCTTGATGCTCCTGGTAGAACTGGCAAAACCTTCATGCTGAATCTCTTGCTTGTAAAGCTACGTGCGCAAAGAATAATTTCATTAGCAGTTGCTTCTTCCGGGATAGCAGAAACATTATTACAAAATGGCAAGACAGCACATTCCGTTTTTCAAATTACCTTAGGATCGTCAAACTACCGAACGCCCAGTTTGTAGTGTGAAGAAACAAAGTTCTTTGGGTAAATTATTAAGGGAGACACGTTTTATTGTTTAGGATGAATCAACAATGGCGAATAAAGGTGGTCCTGAGGCACTTGATAGAACGCTGAGGGATTTTAAAAATAATGATCATCCAATGGGCGGACTTGTTATTATTTTTGCTGGTGGCTTTAGACAAATATTGCCAGTTGTGCCAAAAGGTACTAAAAGCGATGAAATCAACGCCTGTCTAAAGTCATCATATCTTTGGTCTTACATAACATCTTTGAGATTAACAACCAATATGTGTGTACACCTTGGTGGTGATAAATATGCCAAGCTCTTCTCACATCTTTTGAAAATTGGTGATGGAACTATTCAGAATAATGAGGATAGCATGATACACATAAACTCTACATTTACTATTTCGGTTCTTGATTAAAATAACTGAATCAACAGAGTTTATCCTGAAATTTCTCATCTTCCTAATAAATCTAATGAATGGCTCCGTGAACGTGCAATTTTTGCCCCTAAAAACGACACCGTCAACATTATAAACGAAAAAGTTCTTTCCATGTTCGAAGCTGATAAAAAAAACTATATTTCCATATATTTTTGGAAAAAAAATCTTATTGAAGCTGAAATTCTTACCGGTTCAGCGAGTGGTCAAATTGTATACATCCCAAGAATACCAATGATAACAAACGAGTATCCATTCGAATTTAAACGTGTCCAATTTCCTATTAAACATTGTTTTGTTATGTCAATTAATAAGGCACGAGGACAGACAATGAAAGTTGCAGGAATTGACATCAGCGATCCCTGCTTCATTCATGGACAATTTTATGTTGCTTGCTCCCGTGAAGCTCAGGAAAAAACTTATACATATATGCCCCTGGTGAAAAAACTAATAATATTGTTTATAAAGAAATATTGGTTAATCGGTAGTTATGTAGCATTTTTCAAAAATAATAAAAATTACTTTTCAAAAAACGTAGTTTTTTTTTAAGCTTAGTACAAAACGCGAGGTATGAGTTTTATTAGTTGTCAGTCTTAAACAATATTATATTATATTATTTCAATTTAAATATTATGTTGTATTCACCGCTTTCTTTCATCGTATTTTTTATTTTAATACGCATGCGTTAGCTAAATTTTTATATGCATCGGGCAGAAATAGTTATAAATGTGTATTAGCGTTATCAAAATAAAAAAATCGACGAAAAAAAGCGGCTATCACTTACAGTATAAATCTCTATTTTTTTCCCCGGGCAACGCCGGGTAATGAACCTACCTAATTCTAAATTCACTCACTTACGCACCTTATAGGGTCCGCAATCCACCGCAGGTAGATGCTTACTGCTTACATATTGTCCACGATCCAATGCAGTGGATTACCTACCTAGATGGTATAGATGCATGTAAATCATTTGAGTCACTTAACTTAATATTTGGCTCAGGCAACGCTGGATGGGACAGCTAGTATATATATAAATATAATATATATGTATATAATTATTAGGGACATTTATTCTCGGAAACTGATTAGTTACAAATTGTTTGATGTCGGTTACAATTAGTCACTGAAAGGTTACTATATTTTGGAATTGATCCGGAATCGATTGGTCATAGTTGTTGGGGGTGGTGGAGAGGGGAGAGGGGGGTGGGGGCAACTTCATGAACGTATATTAGAGTGGTCCTTATATTTCGATCTTTGATTTATTTAGATTACATCTCTCAAATCATTTGAATAATGATAAAAATGAGTTTTGTAATGTTTGGGAATTATTGGAAATAATTAACCCGTACCACAGGAGAATTAAATATTGATATACCTATATTTTTTAATTACAAGTCACTAGTAAAAAAATTAATTTTTTTTTGAAAATGTATATTGAACTTGTTTTCAAAAAACAATATTTTATACAATTCATATTCTGAACTATATTTTTTATAAACTAACAATTTATTTTCATAATTAGACTTAAGGTAAAAAGACAAATTATAACATCCCATTTTAAGAATTTTGAGAAAAAAGTTAATAATCCAAACTAAAGCTTTAACTATAGAATATATTATTATTATTATACAATATATATATTATTATATTTATGTATATAAAAATATCGCCTCACGATATTTTTCCACGATAAACTCCGAAGCTGCTTAATTGATCTTAATAAAATTTTGTTCAATGTGTGTAATTTGGTCCAAATTGAGAAATAGGATAGTTTTTATCTTGATTTATTACCTAAATAATTTTTTATTGTAAATCAAATATTTATTATGGGACAACGGGTTGTAATTATATGTAAGTTCCATAAATTTTTAACAGATGGAGATATAAATTAGTTTAATTATTTTTTCATTTTATCCCAATTATTATACTATGTATTATTATTTTTAACTTCCGTTGGAGACGATTCTAGAGTAATTGAAAACAGTCTCGATCGTTCCATAATACGTCGGGTCACCATTAGTTACAAATAAATATATTTATCATTATAGGTTTTTGTCATTCATTCATATGATTTTTGAATGTCACGCATAACTAAACTGTCTTTAGACGTCTCATATGTGAACAAACATTAAATATCTACTAAAAATCATTTGAAGTGCTACCCAAAAAATCAAACAAAAACTATAAATAGATGTTGGTTTACTCAAAGTTAAAACATTCGAAAACTACCGGACAGTTTTCAATAAAATTTATATTAATAGATTCCACAAGATTTGAAGGGTGTTTTTAGTTTATTTTTTCAATCCTTATAGGGTACCTTAAGAAAATTTAGTATTAGACCCATACATTTTTCAAATGAACGAAAAACGAATATTTTTTGTGGTTTATTTATAGGGTTACCATTGATTACATATAATATTACTATTATATAGTACTATATTGAGTAGAAATATGGCATATAGATTTTTTTACAAACATATTATTAAAAATAACAAATCTTTGGCACGGGCAACGGCCTGGTGGGACAACTATTATGTTATATATATTGTTATACTTATATACTATATTGTGTTTGTATAATAATAATATTATATTTTTTAGAGTTAAATTATTCATATTAACATTATGATGTCTACACTTTTTATATACATGTTTAATTGAATTACAACATTCCGAAGTATAATTTAATTATAATATGAGAACAAAAAAAACTAATATTCAATATTTTTTTTCTCTCAACATACCTAACTTATCCTAACTCACATTGATTTAACCACCAGATTTTTCGCGATGCATAAAAATGGTTCATAACTTAGAAGTAACAATAACAATATGCAACTATAAAACGCTGGACATTTACATTAAAAGAATAAGAAACTCTAATTTACACATTATTCTGATTACATTTGTGAATAAAAAACACTAAATTATTCATGGAATTTTTTAAAAAACATAGCGAATAAAATATTCATTTGAAAGTAAAAAAAAAAAGTTTAAAAGACTTAAACATTTTCATCAAATAGTTTATTTCGGAGTGTTTGGTTGGAAATAATCAAGAAACTTTATTTGATCTCGAAATTAATGGTTAATGACGTTCAGTCAATATTAAATTAATTATTATTTAAAATTACAGAATAATTTATAATAGGTACCTATTTAGAAATAAATAAAATAATATTTGAATGCATTCATAATCATAATTATTGTCAATTCAAAATGTGTATCCCTAAATCTATTATTAATTGTTCATTGTGGAAAACTTTAGAATATGTCTTAAACTGCTGCAAATTTAAATGTAATAAAATATTAGTTTGCCTACTTGGTTCGATTGATTAATTGTAGAACATATGCCTACAATGTAAGGTAGTTCTACATTATTTTTGTAGTTTCTAGTTGCTACCACTTTAAACAAATAAACGTTTTTATCCAATTTATTTAATTCCTATCTTAATTCTAGAGGTAATTTTTGTCTTACACAAAGTTTTTAGTTGAAATATAGAAATATATGTTAATTATGACTTATTTATTTATAATCTATATCAAAAACTTATTATCTTTTTCAAGAATATTTGCTAAATTCATAAATTTAAAATTATGATTAAATAAATTACTTTTTTTAACTTTGCAAAATAATAACTAATAAGTATGCATTTTTAAATATTTTTTCACCCGAATATATATTTAAGACTTTGGCGCCACTGGACATGATCTATGACCATTAGATAGATCATGTCATAGGTCTCATCTAGGTTCTCATCTCATCCTTGAGAAAGGACACTCAGGAAAAAAAACACGGTGAGCACAAGGTTCGACTTACAGAATCGTGTTGTTGAGAATTCAAAACCGTTTCGTCTTACTGATTACACAATCAATAAGATATTAGAGAAATAAATTAAAACATTTCACGATTTTAGTATTTAATATGGAAATAGTAAACTTTTTACACGACGGACGGAACAACTCCGACGATAACACACAATTTAAAACGGTAAACTTATCGTCCTGCCCGTGACTGAATCTTACGTGAGTCTGCACGGGTAGTTCTTGTACTGTATGTTTGTTGGTTGACAATACAAAATCGTTTCGTCTTATTGATGATGAATACGTATATTAGAGAAATAAATTAAAACATTTCACGGTATAAGCATTTAATATAGAAAAAGTACACTTTTTACACGACGGACGGGACGGCTCCGACGACCAACGCACAATTTAAAACGGTAAACAAATCGTCCGGTTTGTGCCCAAATCTCACGTGAGTCTGCCTCGGGTGGGTCTCACTATAAGATTATGGGTACGAACAAACGATATCTCTCACCTGAATCGCGCAAGTCTGCCCGGGTGGGTCTTGCTGCGACACAAATGAGAGTGTGTTTTGTTCAACCATATCATTAATGCATTTATATTATTTCCTAATCATTTCTTGGTCACGATCATTAACTGTTATTTCAAAAATGCTAAGTTAAAATATTATATTTTTAAGATTGTAAATAAAAAAATTCGTTTGATTATAAACATAGTGGTGTGTTTTTAAATATCCGGTGGTTACGCATATTTTAGTATTTTTCAAACCAGAAAACAACAATAATATATTTATTATTTTTAAAGCAAAACGAATTTATTCTCGTGGACGTGCATTTAAGAAAATTCAACACATTTTTAAGTATACCACTTTTTTTGATTCTAACGATAGACACTATATAGTATCTGTACTATACCGTATGTTAATTAATTGGAAAGTCAGTAGTTTGTAATTGAAATAAAATTCAAATATTGTAGTGTGTTTATTTTTTAATGATATATTCGACCAATAACTTCCTTTCCACAATAGTCTAAAAAAAACCAACAATTTTAAAATTACACCTCTATTTGGCGGGTCCCAATGTCTGTTTTATTGTAAAATTATATTTTTATTTATAAAAATGTTTAACATGTTATCCATAATAGATAAAAATTGTATTGTGATAAAAATGTAAGTGAAACAAAGCTCATAGACCAAGCGATCATTTTTTTTTTATGTTACATGTGCTATAATAGTTGTATATACTCCAATTGAAAACTTACATTACGCTACATAGTAACCGTCCGATATAATATTATTTATTTTTCTTAGCGTATATTATAACAACATTTTAAAAATTATCTGGTTGTAATAAATATATCGATTTGTTGCTAAGTTTCGATACTCGGAAATTGCCTATAAAAAGCATCAACAAACTACGAAATATGACCAGTATTATTCTAGCACCCAAAAGGGAAACACCTAGAACCTAGTCACAACTTCAAACAGTGAAAATTAATTAACAAAATTAAATCATGTCATACGAGTCGAATAAAAAAGTTATCCGCGCGGAAGCTCTGAACCCGGTTGTCATCGAAGAAAAGGTAAAACCTAGACGCTGGTCGTTATGACATACCAAATAATTTTATAATATACCTTAATCACTTCGACTTTTATAAATATTGTAGGACGAATTCACGATGTTTTTGGAGATTTGTTTTCTATTAGTTTTTGACTCGATAATGTTTGTTTTGGTATTGGCGGGATCAATCTCGAACTTGTTGACGTCAGCAGTTGCCATTTTAGAGAATCTCGGTAACTCTGACAACCTAGCTGACGTCACAATCGCAGCCAATACCATACAATATAGGTAAATATTTATTTAAATGTGTATACATAAACGGCTATATAGTTTTCGTCGAATACATAAAATCTTGTTTTTTAATAACGATAAACAGGAAATTAGCACTGTCGTCCCCTACCGAGACGACGCTCCGACACAAAGATGTGGACGAAAATGACGTTTTGCCAGTCACTTCGTCTGAGATCAAGTCTTTTAGGTCGGTTTGGGGTAAGCGATCAGCGGACAGACTGATTCATCGGGTCACTCCTATGCTGGCAACTCACACCAGCTATACTTGTCTAGTGGTTCCAGTTGTAGCCGAAACGCGTAATGTGGCATCTGCAAAACTTGATACAGTGTACGTATGTTTATAGAAAATAATTAAAGTACAGAATTTAAACAAATTGTTTTATATCGCTCGTCTAGTAACGACACGTTTAAATTCTGGAAGAGGAGATACAGTCTTTTTTCCAAATTTGACGAGGGAATAATGTTGGATGAGGGTATGTAAAAAAATCATTTAAATATATCATATTTAAAAATGATAATAATTGTAATATTCGCTTTGTTCTACAGAGAGTTTTTACTCGGTGTGCCCAGAAGTGCTCAGTAAGTTTATGGCGGAACAGTGCAAGTCTGTAAAAATCGCGGTAGACCCATTTTGTGGCGCTGGAGGGAATATAATTCAACTGGCCAAGCTTTGTGACAAAGGTATATTATAATATTTGTTATATTAAAATAAAATAAACGCCGTTTTCATGAAATAATATGTAAAAATATAACTTCTATTTTATTGTAGTTATCAAATTTTAACCGTATATAATGTACCTATATTATATATTAGCTTATAATAATTGTAATCTTTTGTGTTTTTAGTAATTGCTTGTGATATTGACCCGCACAAAATTAAAATGGCCAAGCATAACGCTTCATTGTACAGTGTATCACACAAAATTGAATTTATTGTTGGTGATTTCTTTGAACTATGTGACAATATCAAAGGCGACGTCATTGTTACGTCACCTCCATGGGGTGGTCCCAACTATAATAATAGATCAACCATCGGGCCATCGGCGATTTCGTTAGACAGAATCTTAAAGGCTGGCAAATCGATAACTTCAAAAATGTTATTGCATTTGCCGAAAAATTTAAGCAAATCCGAAGTATGTACATTATTCAGAATAAATATAAATGTGTTATTTATATTAATATATTATATTATATTATTTATTTATATTTATCAATATTTAATATTTTAAATGTTTGCAGTGTGTACAAGTTTGCCAGGCTACTGGTTTGAGGACAGTTAAAATTCAAGATGTCTACATTAATAAATACTTAAACTGTTTGCTGGTGTATGTGAAGTCAAATACAGTAAGTTTTTATTTTATAATATATGAAATTGTATGATTGTATATTGAATAAAAGCATGGTAAAAAAATAATAATTAATATAAAACAGTACTAAATTGATTTAATATTGAAAAAAGAAATAACCGTATGATATGATATTACAATAATTTATTATGTATGTTTGAATTATTTAGAACAATTGTAGAGACTCACCACATATAGCAGCTGCACATTTTCATCAGCGTGAGTTGAAAATAATGTTTCTTTAAAAATTGCTCATTATTACATTATATTAGTAAAATTTAATTAAAATTTTTTTTTATTGATTAATTTATTTAGCTTTCTACAACAGCGGGCGAAACGGTGGTAAGAAGGCCTACCGTGAATATTTAGCCCGTGTAGAACGGTCTATGAAAATGTGCTGAAGTATTGTATTTATTAATGTAAACGTTTTTTAATTTCTCTATTCTCAAACCAGTGGCGTGGTAAAACCACATTATATATAACCTGTATAATTTGCATACTTGGATTTGTTCAGGTTTTTGGTAAATGCAACAAAACTTTTGGTGTTATCGATATTACCAACCTTCAAAATTGTGTCCATCAAAATCGTCGACTGATGGTGGTTATGCTATTGCTATAGTTATGAACCATACTCCATGGAGATGATGTCGCAATGGCATCACATTTAATATTTTGCTTAGATCAAAAAAATCTGCCACTATAAATTATATTTTGTTCGAAACACAATACACTGACGTGTGCAATGCTTAGCCAATTTAATTATACCAGGGTCCATATCACTAGGAACTGCTTATAGTAACAAGTTTGCCAGTTAAATTTAATTCCCTATACTACGCCACAAAACAGATTTATCACGGATTTTACTGATTCGCATTAATCGTCCATAAACGTACTAAGTATCTACTTCTGGACACACAGGGTAAAAACTTTCTATAAAAAAAAAAAAAAATATTATATCATTTTACACGTGATATATTTAATTGTTTTTTTTTTTACATACCAGCATTATTACTTAGTTAAATTTTGAAAAAAGGCTTAATTTCCTTTCCTAAAATTTAAATGTGTCGTTTCTAGTTAGGTAAGCAATATAAAATAATTTATTATTTATATTAATTATTACGTATTTATGATACGTACATCATATTAGATTTTGCAGATGATTCGTTACGTGTATCGGCTATAACTGAATGGGATAGATACTCTCTCTCAGCCATTGGACAAGTACTATAGGTGCCCGTTGCCAGCCAGAAGGAGGCCCGATGAACCACTATTCACTGTTCGTCTAGCCAAACTGACCGAAGAGACTTGGCCGTTGACGGAGTTTCTGGTCAAACAGATTTCTAGTCCACTATTGCGTGTCGAATCTCGGCGGACGGTGCTAGTTTCCTATTCGAGTCAAAACTGTTAGCAAACCAAACATCCAACTACCCTGAGCAATGAATCGACGACGTGAATGCGAAATATCTAGGACATTGAATTAGAACTATAATGTTTTTGATATTTCCAAATTGTTATTTTGGACGAATTTGTCGTTACACAACATTTACAATGTTCCTTTCGTCGAACACAAGTATGCAAGGATCAAGGACATTGAATCAGAATTATGAAAATGTTGTCGATATTCCCAAATTTTTGTTTTGGACGAATTTGTTGTTACACTACATTTAAGATGTTCTTTTCGTCGAACACAAGTATATCTAAGGCCATCATCTACTTTCTTTTGAAACATATAAATTGTTAATATAAAATATAAATGTTATAACATATATTTAAATATAATTATTGATTATTAATTTTGTATTAATTATTTCAATTGTATCGAAACATTCTGAGTTCATATTGAATGAATCTTATAATTTTTTTTTTTTATTTTTAGTATGAGAGTTTTTACTTATTTTATTTTGTTTATCGTAACTGAATTTTTATGTACACTTCGGTTAGGTTTTTAGGATGTTAACCATTAGTAAATATAAATAGAAATTAATGAGTACTAGAAAAATATAAATTAAAATTGGAGTGGAACGATTCACAGACATTGTTTATTATTGAAGTTAAAATCTATCACATTATTGGAGGAAATGATATATCAGGTAAACAAAATATTGACTTGGGAAAGTTAACACATTTTTTCGGATAAACACAATCTTGACCGGGGAACGTAATTCTAGACCCTAGTACAGTTCAGCGCAATAGAGCTAAACCGAAATTACGAACCCTACGCTAGTTCAGGCTCTGCGCTAAATCGTAGTTGGGCTTGTAATGGGTAAAATTTGTATGAACATTAATAAAATGTAGGTTTATTTATTAATTTCCAAATGAAAACTGCAACCCAAAACTCCTCTGTTCCCGGAAAAATCTAAAAAAACTGTTTGGTGCATCGCCATTTTAAAAATCTTATATATTTTTTTTTTTTATTCAGCTATTTCGATTTTTTTCAATAATGTAATATTGTGTGTCTTTTTTTTTTACGGTAATGAACAATAAACACTAACGGAATATATTATATTCCATTTATAATGGCATCATGAATCGTATATAATTGCGTATAATATTTATCACAATAGTCAAAAGACGTGATAATGTAAAATCTAATATTCTTTTAAAAAATTTGCGTTTGTTTTAATAATTATTTCATTTAACGCATCATTGTCATATAGAAAAAAACTCATCTCTTTCATGTCCAATAAACTTAATGATTCGTGAACCTCTTTTCTTGATGTTGACAAATCGAGATAACAATGCATCATTGCGTTCAGTTTTTTTAAAGGAATTGTTGTACTTAAGTTCTAAGCTACCTACCGATTTTGTAATTTGTTTACTTGTTCGAGAGAAACACTTTCGTACACACTTGTTACGTATTTCATCATAAAACATGTATAAATATCACGCATTTCAAATAATGCGACGACATACTCAATTAGATAATTAATATCAAAAAGTGTGTACTTTTACTTTTACTAAGTCACTGCGAAGAACGTGGTAAACACATTACTAAAATAAACCAAAAACTATAAAAGTGTTTTCACACAATTATTCTCGGAAAGGATTTAATGCTATGAAAAAGGATATGAATCGTCCAGAATATCAAATTATGTTAGGACATTGTATTAAAACTAATCAAATCATAAAAGTGTTGTCATACGTCTCTTATAGGGAAAGTCTCAGTATCCATGGGAAGGATGTGAATCGACCAGAATACTAAACTATGTTACGAGACCCAAGTTCCGCTTAGAACAGGAAATTCGCCACCACAACTACCACCACTTTTAAGGATAAGAGCATATATAAGGAAGACCATGGCAAGAGCTCGACAGACGGGGATACTCAAGACACTCGGAAGGAGTAGTCACACATTGCGTCAATTTAAAATTAAGATAAGCTGGCCCACACCAGCTTGTGTAGGCACAAATTTTCGAAAAATCCATGCGTTTATAATAAGTCGCTTTCAAATGAATGATCGTGAACTACCCTCTCAATAATCTAATCTGCATGCTAACTGTTTAGAGTAATTGTATTTATATTTATTACAAACTAGTAGTGGCGCTCAAAAGTTTTTGCATGGACCAGTGCAGCTATAATTTTAGGGCACCTCCACCACAAAATAAATCATAGACGCTTGACGCTGTCAACCATGATGTTTTATCAAATTTTAAATTCTCGACATTAAAGCTAAACAATATTGATACAACGCTCTTCAGTTATCGCGTCTTTCTTACATCAATTTAATAATATTGAAAAACCATAGGCATATTTCTTTTATTAAGTTTTTAAAGTTCAAACAGGTCAAGATGTGAGGGTGTCACGGAAAACCAGTAAAATTACACTACTATTGGTACCCTACTACAATTAATGTTGTGTATGTACTTTACTTATAAGACTTGATTCTATGTACATTTAAAATATATTATGCAGTTTTTAATTGACAATTAGAAATTATGTCGATGTGTTAAAAAAAAATGTAGGGACACTTCCCAAGTATTGGGGCACTAATATTTTTCCGGGCTCGACCAGAAATTGAAGTCTGTAGCGCACGCCTGTATGATTGCAAACATATGGAAAACTTGAATGTAATTAAATTGAAATATAACTTACGGACACGATATTCTGTAATTAGGAAAAACTAATTTAACTTAAAACCATAAATAGAAAAATTATACCTGATTAGCATCATTTGAATACAAAATATGTAAAGGTGACAAAAATAGATTGTTTTAGTGCAATGTAATTTATTGTTACAAACATAAAGTTATATTAAACTACATACCACCTATGATATAAAATTATGTCAGGGGTTGCTTGCTTTGTACCATTAGAGTATTACTTCTGGGAGATATGAAGTTTGTACACAACGATTTTTTATATTTCTCCCGTGTCTGTATGTAAAATTCTTGATTTACGTTTGTTTTATATTTATGATTTTTAATTCGATTTCGTCAATTCGTACGTTTAGATTGGGTTTTCCGACCGACTCTAGTTTTTCCAACCGTTCTCCGCACTAATTGAGTAAATTTTTTGTTTTTTTAATGAATTCTACAACGCCTATGACTCGGATGATATATCTTATATATATATATATATGAATATTGGGCTAATTTACGAACCACGTGTAGATTATTTTTTTAGCAAAACTACATTTCGTCGACATAAAAAATATTACGATTTGATACGTATCTGCATACGTTTACCGGTATAACTATGCATAATAATATGATAAGGGTATGTGGCAGAAGGATTTAAACATACTCGCCTTGACATGAGCATTTATAACTACTAATACAGCCCAACGGGTTGTGAAAATATACTGCAACCATCATCAGTATGTATAGATATTGTCAAAACTTTACCGTTGGTCGTTCATTATAATAATATTGTTGTCTGCTGTTCAGTTTGTATGCGTGTTCATAATTCGGCGAGGAAAACGGCCGAGGATCGTGATAATGATTTGAACGATATACTTTATAAGTCAAACACAATATAACAGTAAATTATAGTACAATACAGCACAATAGGTATTTAGGGTGATAGTATAGGCACCATAATTCACCACAATATTAGATGCAAATAGTTATGTAATTCGCTTTTCATTTGATTGATCGTTTGGTGTGTTTCTCTAATATTTCGATTTATTTATTAATCTCGTAATCGTTCAACACCAACATTATATAGTTTTGTTAGTATACGTAATAATATGTACCTACTTTGACCAAATGAAATTATTGCAGTACGATATTCAAACGTTAGCCAAAACATTTACGTTGTTATTCGAAATATTTAAAATAGAGATCACTATAAATATTCGAATATTTTTAAATACACAAGCACTATGTCCCCAATATTCAGGTGGTATATTATTCGAAATAATAAGTACTTATATATTTTTTTTCTTAATATCTCATCAGGATTCTAGATAAGTTAAAATAAAAAAAATATATATAATTTAACTGTAGATACTATAATATTATTATACTGAATTTCAGTTGTTACAACAATTATCATTATTTTATTGATGTGTTTGTTTTAAAAGTTTGGTGATGAACAAGTCACGCATGCGTGTATGAAGCAACACATGACAAAAATGTAATGTTATGTATCGTATTCGCGATTTTCGATTTTTTTTTTTATAATAACAAACGGCAACATATTTTTCTCCGTTTAAATAGTTTTTAATTCCTAATCGGTATGGTATAGTTAATTGTTAACTTGCCCATACTATTTCGATTAAATGACGCGAATCTCGAGACCGTTATTTAATTTTTTTATAAGACAAGAGCGGCTATATTGGAGATTCAAAAAATAAAATAAAATGTTACAAAAATTACCAATTATAAGAAATAAATGTCAATAGACTTTATTTACCTAGTAATATAATTCAACCAACAATATTTAATTTTCTATTTTTCTTAAAACTAAATAAAATTATATTGTTAGCTGCATACTATTGATTAAAATTGTATTTTATTAGCATGAAATTAATTCCTATTATTTTTAGTAGTATACTTTTTTGATAGTTTATAAGATTATAAGAAAACCAATGATAACATAATGACAAATCAATTACTATAGTTGTAATAAAATAAACACTTTTTATCACATTTTTTAAATAAAATGATTTTCGTTTGATAAAAAGTAGATTTTTGCGCAAACAAATTAGTAGGTAGTAAAAATGTATGAAATTCATAAATAACAGGTTATGCATATTATAAAGAATACAAATTATTTTCATATCAATGAAGTTAAAATTTTTCGTTTATTCTAATAATTAAAAAAAAACACAAGATGAGTGTATACAAATACATAAGATACTCCTCGTAAAGCAATGAGCTATTGTATAAAATAAAATACACAATAATAGATTATTCATCGTTGAAAATAGTTAAATTTCAAACGAAAATTCGGAAATATGAAGTACCTAATCAGACTATACTGTAGCAGAATATTAAACCCTCTATAGTATTTTGTTCTTTTTACAACCATAAATTAAGTATCATTCACTATAACCAATCGATATGTACGCGTATTATACACCTAATTTAAAATTCAGTTCATACATCGCATGGGAATTTATTTGGCTGATGCATTGTAGGGAACATAAAATATATATATATGCAAATAAATTAAATACATCATTACCTGCTGCGATAAATGTATAATATACGTTTTTAGTTTTGACGTATTACTATATTCAACTGTTAACAATTTTTTTTTCGTAGATTTTAAAACGTTGTAATTATATAGTAAAAATAGTTTTATCAATTTTCCCCTAAATAAACATTTTTTCATCCTTTTGACTGTAGTTCAAAGTATTTGTGGACACCATATTTTGGTTGCCTATCTCAATAATTATTATCGACATGAAACTTTTAACTAGAAAATATATCATGACGCATTTTCTAGTAGCAAATAATTACATCATCAATACATATAACTTAATGAATATTATACTTACTAGAATTATCATTATGACACTGAATTGATAAAAAAAAACAAACTTATCAATTGGGAATTTTGGAGTATGAAACATTAATTTTGCATCAACACTATCAGTGGCAACCGAGACATATTTTCCAGGTGTAGCAAGACATAAATTTACCTACTCACCCCTTCTAAAATTCAAAATGTAATGGTCTTATTATATTATTTTCAATTTATCTATTTTTACAAAAACCTCGCAGGGCTTATTATACGTCCACAATAAAATTCGAGACGAACCTAAAATCTTAAAAACACTGTTCAATATTTGCATGACGTAAACTTTTCACCGCTTTTGCAGCAAAACAAATCGTAGTTTGTCAAGTGTGCAATATTGTGTACTGTGCGCTTCAAATATTTGAGCAGAGTCGGACAAAGTTGTATTCGCTTTCCATGCGTTGAATGTGATGCACAACACGCATGCATTACAACTACTATTGTGAACATGCATTGCACGGCCAACGATTCTTTCTTCGCTTTTATTAAACTCTACTACTAAGTCAATAATATTAAAATACCGCAGTGTCTATCCCGGTTTAATATTATTTAATTCTGATTCGACTTGCTCGTGTTAAAATCATCTTACCACCGTATTTTCATCATCGCATTAATATTTTTTTACTCGTATACGTTTTAATGACAATGTTGTATTATATTCGGCTGGGGCGTATGCATATAAGTACCTAAATTCATAATATTGCAACGTGAAACACCGGCCATCCGTTTAATTTGAAAATATTTACACCATTGCACCTTTTTATCGTAAAAATACAAGTAGTTTTAAAAACATTATATATTATGTCTGTTGAAATACAAAAATTCCAATATTCTCGAATGCACACATGACATATGCCCTTACGCAATTTAATAGAGCATGTATTATTATGTCATTAATTATACTATTATATTGCACACGGTATCCGAATAATTAGTTAGAAAAAATCAACACGTTTTCATATTTAAAAGAACATTACTTTTACATTGGTTGGCCATGGATTCTGGTGGGATTATGGATCGGATGTGTTGTGTTATCAAATCGTAAAGTAATTATTATTTCAAAATGGAAATAATATTATGAGTGGGATTTTGTGTATAGCTTATTTTCATCTTAATCAACTATATACCTATAAATGGAGATTTAGAAATAATTTGAACTATTTTAACATTATATTACAAACATTTAAAAATTATAATATAACATAACTTGAGTATAATATTCATTTGCTGTTTAAAGCGTATTATAAGCTAAACAATTATTTTTTTTCCACTATTTTCAAAAATATGTAAAGGAATGAAACAACACTTGATATGATAAATGATAATCTGTTCTAAATATTCGTGTTATATATTTGCATAATAAAGCTACGATAAAAAACTTTTTGCAAATCTCTATGTTAGAAGTTAGAAATTAGAATAGGCACATAATTAAATAATAATAGTGAAAAGAATAAACTGTACATTTTATAACCAAGTTGTTATTCACCAGGGTATCTACTAGAAAACAACTAAAATACACAAAATCGGAAAAAAAACTTGAATTCTGTGACTATATAAGAAGTATAAATGTGCCTTTATAATTTACACGAGCTCGTAAAATAGTAGAGTACGAAGCTACTTTTTTTTTTATATCCAACAAGTAGGTACACCAACACGAAAAGTGACTTTTTTTTATTAATTTTTTAACAAAAGCAATAAATAATTAAATTAAAAAGTTTAATTATATACAATTTATGCTTGGTAATTTATTCACATTATTCAAAACATGATTCGCGATTTGGTTTGCCTAAAATGATCTGATGTCCACTGTGTACTGAATACAGACAAGCAGATATAAATTACGAACTATATATTAATTAAATTACTTCTCATTAATAATAGTGCATAGTACTATGCCACTATAGTAATTGGTAGCTATATTATTAATGAGCTTAACTGGTTAATATTTTTTTAAAAGGTACATCATACCGTGTGGGTACACAGTTACACACAATTAAGTCACTTGAAAATACAATTTGAGAACTGATATTAGGTAAATAACATATAAAATTTCAACAAATGTGCTGGAAGTGCAGTAGAAGTGTCAATTTTCGATCTGTGCAAACTATCGATATGACCGTATGATTACGACAACAATCGTCACACAAAAATTGTAGCGAAAGTAATCACACCGTATAATGCGGCCAGAAGAGCTATACGTATACTAATTAAATTGCTTCTCATAAATAAGAATATATGGTACTATGCCACTATAGTAGCTATATTGTTAATAAACTTAGTTGATTAATATTTTGAAAAAGGTACGTCATATTTTCTGATGGGCACACAGTTACATAGTTATACACAACTAAGTCACTCGAAAATACAATTTGGCAATTGATATTAAAGAACAACACATTATCGGTATAAAATGTGCAGAAAATGCAGTAAAAGTGTCGATTTTCGATATGGGCAAACTGTCGGTAAGACCGTATGATTACGATAACAATCGTCACAGTAATTGTAGCGATAGTAGCCATACCGTTTAATGCGGCCAGTAGAGCGCTGCCTATAATAATAATAAATACAACGTTTTGAAAGTCGTTGTAGTAGACTATTACTCTTTATAATTTGGCTTATAACTTTGAAACTAATCACAACTTTCTCCATTAAAAAAATCTACATACATATTTAAATATATTTAAATATCCATATTGTTTTACCATTTTCAAAGTTTCCTTCGGTAAATAGTGTAGTCTAAATTAAACGATTTCATGTTATTCCAATTCCTGCAAAGTTTTGAATAAATATTAAAAACACTCGTTTCGTATAACGACTATCATCCGTATAAAATAATATATCGTAACAATTAGTAACTAAGTTATATTATCCGCGCCTACCTTATCGATATTTTAATCATATTGTAATATATTAAATATTTAAGCTAATTAACTGAGCAATATTACCTAATCTTATAAAATTTAAAAATAATTGTAAAGCATTATAATTGATAAAGCCAAAATTATTAAATTTCAGCTAATTACTAAAATATTTGTCTGCATTGATTGTACATATAATTTTGAAATAATCTAAGTTGATAAACGAGTTTCAACTTTTAATTTTTTCAAAACATATTTCAATCTTTATATGAGATGCATTATATGATAAACAGAACATAATTGAATCAATGCAATGGGCAGGTACACTTGAATAATAATGTATGATAATATTATAAATGATAATTCATTTTTATTTATTTAAGTCAATGCTTAATAATAATTGTTTGAAAGGTTTTTCTATACATTGTATATATCATTCACTTTAAATTCACAATTCAAATTCAGTCTAAAAAAAAATGGTGGTCAATATTCAAGAAAATTTTACGTACTCGATAAAAAGTGTGTAAAATAAATTGTTTATCAAATTATAAGTAGGTACTTTAACATCTTTTTTCCAATAGAAAAACCCCAAATAAATGTTAGGTAAATTATCCAAAAGGGATATTATATAGGTTATTATCTAAAACAAGTCTTGTTACCTATCTTCAAAACCTCGAACATACGGTGTACAATTAAACTTTAAGAGTCAAATTAAAAAAATACAAATACAATTGTTTACATTTAAATTAGAATAAATATAGATATGGGTGGAAACTGCTCCTTTTAAATAAAACAAAAAATCAATTATAAATACAATATGAGATTTAACTACAAAGGTAAAAATATATTGTACACTGTAGGAATCAAAAAAAAAACCACTGACGAATTAAATTAAATAAAAGAGAAATTATTCAAAAATATGGTCTTGTTTAATACGCAATAAGATTAATTGACAAAGCGTTTTAATAAACCAATCAGTAATTCACGGCATTGTCGTATACCTAATGAATTTTACGCATGTTCGATAAAACTAATTAATTTTGATGGCATTTTCAATTTTCTGACGTGTCACTAGCTAGTCGAACGACTAACCCATTCGTAAGTAGTAAGTATATGGGTAGGCTTTATACTAGTATTATACGTAAGTGTGGCACGAGTGATACAAGTATAAATAATTATGGTTTAAAAATTTAAAAATAAAAGCAAATATTTTAGGCACAGTTTCCTGAAATAATATGTGTTCGTTTTTCGTGGGAAATGTTATTTTTTGTTATACGCGAGGAATACACTACAGCAGTGCCCTAAAAAATACATCGTTACTCTATATCTTACAACTTAAAAGGATGATGCAATAAAATGTAACAACATTTTAATGCATTACTTTTCGAGGACCGAACAAGTCAACTATTTGCTTTGACTGAAACAAATGACGATAGCGTTGATATGACACGAATTATGTAATCAGTGTTATAACTATCCAAATTCAATACTTTTCTGATTGGAAAAAAGTAATAGATATACTTAATGAAAATAGTTTAAAAAATGATTTTGAACCTCGGAGTCGAATGATTAAATACATTGAGAGTGCAGTCTAGTATAAACTAATACAAATTACTATAAAAAAAAAAAAACGTATTGATTCGATTTAAAATCTTACCATTAAAGGGTCTAAAACATCATGCCTGTGCAATACGTGAATACAATTTGTAGGATTTTAGTACCTAATTACTTTAGAGCAATGCGGGAAAGTTATTAAATTATGCGTAATGATGTGGTTTTTCAAGGATCTTTTCATAAAGGAAACTCGTTATTTCAGAAATAGTTCTCTTGAATGAAAACTTATTCATTTACAAGTTCATAATTTTAGAACATTTTTACTATAGCATAACAATTATTAGAATAATTGTATGGGTTATATAGGAAAGTATTTCACAAATTTATACATTATATATGTATATGTATTATACATGTCAATAATTATAATTTAATATGGAGATTTTAAAATAGAAATACTATCATAAAAAAAGATAAACATTCCCATCCGGGAAGGCTTGACTCTAATGTGCTTTTATACAGTTTATCTTTATTCTCAATACAAGCTAGCCTGTTCTATTGTACCCAACATTGAATAATATACAAAAAACCTCAATGAGATCTTATTTTAATTTTAAAATAGTACACGTCATTATATTATTTTTATTTTAGATATAATTATCATGTAGTAATTATTGTTTATAAAAGTACAACATTTGAAAAATATGCATACTTATTCAAACAGATAATTTTACGAATACACGACTTTTCAAAGATACGATTTTTAAACACATATTTTCGAACATGAAATTCATACTTGATCATTCCAGAAAACGGACACTCATGTCCTTCGTGCCATGATCACTTTATTTTCCGTGCAAAAAATACGTACCTATCATAATAACGTATACAATTAGTAATAATTACAAATATATCAATGTTTTTTTTTTTTTTAACTCGAATACTGATGCTTATACAATCGTTGTCAAATAGAACATTGCATGTAGTAAACACTTAAAGTTATTATAATAAAACACACAGCTGGTATTAAGAACTTTGAAATCGGGTGCTGCAAATAAGAAACTATAAAAACAGCTAAAAACTATATAGCTCTAATACACAAGCTTTTGTAAGTAATTGGACTCGTCGTGACCATCGAGCCCTGAAACTACAATAATAAAATAAAAATAGTACATTACATTAACTACTATATACGGACCTTTTGTGCAGTATATACTGCAACGATATAGCGCAATAATTCTGACCTTAAAATACATTTTTTTACGAAACGACAACATCGTTGGAGCATTGAACAGTAGGTCAATTAAATAATAAAACGCTGCTGTAGCTTAAGCATTCACTTATAAACATTTTTCATTTTAAAATGATCGATTGCTGTCTACTTCAAGAACTCAGTTTAAAATATCGTTTATTCTGAATCCCTGCAGTTATATGCAACTAGAAAATTTTAATTCACAGGAAATTCACACGAATAACACAAAAATATTTAAAATTTTATTTTATCTAAAAAAAAAATAAATATATCACAGTTGTGTATAATATAAAATATGAAACGTTGCGTGTAATTGAACAAATAACAGGTGCATAAAATATACAGAATCTCAACCGGATTATAGAATCGATCACACTCGGGTAACCTGCACCGGATAACAAATTGTTGTTTTGTTTTTTTTTAATTTTGAATAATTAGCACGTGTTATTCGACCGACGTATCCCAATAAAGGGGAGTCTACTGTATTTTAAAAAATTCAAGTGAAATGTGTGCTTACTTCAATAAAAATAAACGTTTCATACGTTTTATAGGTATAGAGATATTTATAGCAGCAAAAGCATGCGGCCATGATCAATTTATAAATAATTTAATGAAGAATATCCCATCCCTTATTACAGTTTATAATTAGCATCCCGATAATATTAGCGAGAAAAAAATAACATTTTACCCGAGTATTCAAAAAAAATATATTTATGATTTTAAACTTACACTACGTTACTACCAGCTTCCCCCCAGCGTACCTATATAATATGTACTTCCTATATAATATAATTATGTCTTTAGCTTTTAATAATAATAAAATATACATCAAACATTATGTTTCACCTACCTATACCTTCTATAGACAAGAATTATACGTATATCTATACATTTTAAAACATTATTTTTATGTTTGTACTCGGCGAAGAATTAAATATAAATTACTTTGATCCCACGAGTATTGATTAAAACGTTTAAAACAGATATTATTATACCCATTCGCACAATACAACCAAAATAACTCAATATCTTATTACACTATCGGACAAAAATCATATGTAAACCATAAACAGGAAAAACGCGAGTTGGGTTCCTGGTTATTTAATCGTTTCGAATAAATATGAATTGAGTGAAATAATACGATATAATTAGATAATACTCGAATTGGGTCCGTGGTAGTATTTTATCTTAATGTTGTTGAAAACGACGATAATACTCATATTAATAATTTACTTGGAATTTAGAGTGAAATTTACATATCACTTCGAAACTCAGCAACAATACATCCAAAAAAGACATTTTTTTTAGAGAGAAGATGAATTGTTTTACAAGTGTAGAATTGGCCCGGTAAGTTTTGTGAAAGACGTGTCTTTTAAATGTCTTCTCTAATTGAAAAGAAAAAATTAACTATGGATAAAAAAAATAATTTAAGGTATGTGTATTAATATAAATTTTAAGAAAAAAAATGTGATAATAATTTTATACATATTAGAGTAAAGTAACAATAAAAACAAAATTTTTAGGAGACTTTCTAGCCAACCTTCATGTGGCATAGTCTCTGCATGGGTAACAGTAATAAGTTACAGTAACCCAACTTGAGTTTTCTTAAAATCAATATCCCGGACCCAAATCGATAAAATACGTCGGGACCCAATTCGTACCGTTTTTTTTTTAAATTTGGGACCCGACTCGAAGTCATACCATAAAAAAATAATATACCTAGAGAAGATGATTATACCGACCAACTCTTTACCGTTTGTTACAACCCCATTGCTGAGACATCAGAATGAGCAATTATAATATCTTATAATATTATAGAACCATATTATGTTTAAAGAACAAATGCATCACGCCGTGTACATTGCAAGTTGGAACCATTCTGTAATACAAAACGTGTTCGCAATTACGTCGGTATCGCACATGGAGGGACGTTAAATAAAACTTTTTTATGGTCTCTTACCTCGTATAGTTTTACGATCGAAATTTAAAATTCTCATCGTCAAATTATATTATTATTTTATTTAGTCTACGACTCGATGTCGCTGCGAGCTCATAAATAATAAATCATATAATAATGGCAAAGTCTCTCACATTCCTGCGCCCGCAGTGTACCCGAAATGAACCCGAACGATAGAATCTTAATCTTACCGACACCAGTGATTCTTGAGTTTCGGGGAAGTCATTTCAATATTCAGATATACGGAATCAAGCCCGAAGTCACAAATAATTTGGCGCCATTGATTTTACAACGATGATGGTACAATAGTAACACATTGTTTGTTTGCATTGAGACCGCAAATATGAGTTTGAAATTAAAACTATATTAGCTTTACTAGTAAAATAATACTAATGATAAAAATAATTTTCATTTAATATTAAAATATATGTAAATATTTAACAAAAAAAACACTACATCAAATATATATTATGGAATTAAGGCACTCCAAACGGCATTCCGAAATAGTCGTTCGACCATAAATGTCCCTGACAATAGAATTTTCAATGATGGTTTATGGGATTAACTTAAAACAAATTCGTGTTTTATTGGTTAAACTAAAATATAAAATATAAAGAATAATTTTAAAAAGTAATTTTTTTTGAAAAAAAATTAACTAGCGAATTTATGCTGTTGGGATATATTCACATTTTAATTCATAAAATACAAAATTCCTGAAAACACATAGAAAATATTTAAATTCGCGTACAATAGGCATTTATTAAAAGTTTTGAAATTTATTTTGGTATAGACATTTTGTTACAGATATTAATTTATGAGCTGAGGCGGCTATCTAATTTTATTCAACACTCAATTTATCGGCTAACATTGTTCTATACGAAATCATACCTTTTTTTCATATTTAAATATAATAACTATTATCTGTGTGATGTGTATAATAATATCTATTTTCTTCTTTTACAAGTTTTGTATACATATATTTGCATATTATGTATACCAGGGATGGCCAACATGCGGCTCATATCTTATTAACAAAAACCAAAATTTACTTATTAATATTATAAATTTTATTTTTTAAATTATAAAATGTATTTATAAACATTTTGGCTTTTGATGTCATTGTATTTATTCGCGTGACTCGCCAACATATTTATGCCAGCCACCCTTAATTTATATATCATACATATATATTATTTATTACGTATAAAAAAAGAATAAAAAATTAACAATAGGTAGTTTATCCCATTCAAATATTTTTTTTATAATTTGTTGAACATGACAAATAATTAAAATTCGAACGAGAGCATTATAAAAATCCTTATCCTAATATCTAAAACAATAAAATAATATGCTATAGGTATTAGAATAAATTTAAAAGTTATTCAATAATACTATCGTGAATTATATACAATTTGGATTTCAGAAACTAAATATTTTTTTTTTTAAGAATAATAATCTCTCTCTTATAACAGAAGAAAAAATAAAAACTTACCCAACTTCCAATATAGTTTTCACATAAACACTCTACGACCTACCAGTTGCAGCGGGTCACTGACACAATCTCAATCGTCTTGGAAACAAAAAAATATTGTGCTGGAGTCTTTTTGGATGTAGCTAAAGCATTAGACACTGTCTAGCACGATGTGCTACTTTTCAAATAAAAACTTTATTTTCTGTGCCTTACTACTGACTCATCTTAAAATCGTACTTAAACAACCGTACGTTTAAGATTCACCACAACCTCCAACACTCAAAACAATTCTCCGTCACTACTGGGCTGTCTCAAGACAGCGACATAGCACCTTTTCTATACATTATCTACACATTAGTTCTACCCACATCAGAAAAAACAACCCTCGGAACTTACGCAAACGATACTATACTTTTATCAAGAACTACAGATCATATCATTGCAATCCTTCAACTACAACTACACATTGATACTCTTTCTCGATGGTTCGTTAAATAGAAAATTAAAATCAATGAATTGAAATCCTTCTTTGTCACCTTTACACGCTGACCTACCCTGTTGTAACAATAAACAATACCATTATCCCTCACTCAAATTAATTGAAATATCTTGGATTTATATTCGATAAACATCTAACATAGTCATCTCATCTCAAAGACAAACGCAAATATCCCAACTCAAGACTACACCTACTAAAGTCATTTCTGCGCTCAAACGTAACATTATCTCCTAAGATCATATTATATAAAACTCACCAACAACCACTCTGGGGATACGGAGTGGTAATATGGGGTTCTGCTCAAAAACCTTATAAAAGAACTATCCAAGCCTTTCAGAATATCTGCTGTCGCAAATATTACTGGAGCACCCTAATATTTCTCTAATAATTCAATAAACTCCGACCTCGAAAGACGCTCAGTTAACGAAACTGCTACTCTATACTACAAACGCTTTCAGACAAAACTCCAGTCCAACTCCAACCAACTCATCGGGGATCTAGCCTTACCAGCATTATCCGAAAGCACGACCAGATGACTCAAGCAGAACTGGTGCTGTGACTTAAAAATTGTATAAACTGTAAATTGTAAATGTAAATGCAAAGTCAATAGGTGTCTCTAATGGGAGACTTCCTGTCATATCATTATTCATTCTAAATTTTTCTTCTTCTCCCATAACTATTGCTTATTGTATACTTGTATGGATTGCAATATTTTCAAAATGAAGTCATATTTATTTTTAAAAAAAAAAGAAAAGAATAATGATTACACAATGATATAGTTTAAGTTTTATTATTTTTCTCATGCCTCATGATTTTCCTCGAGTAGCAGTTAATAAGTATTTTAAGGTTTATGAATATTGTGAGTATAAATAGTGTTTTAACGACCGCATGTGGAGTGAATGTAGGTAACTCCAACTCTCCACATCTCTTATTGATTCCTTCAATACATCCTTCCGATGTGATTGTCGTGTTCGTGATTACATGCTAGGTGATTTACCTTGCACTCCTTTAAAGTTCAACGATTGAATATAATAATACGATATATTACACATTTATACCATAAATAGCGCGATTTAATGTTACCAATAAGGAAATATATCTTCTTATACGTTATACATTATACTTATATACATTTATATACCTTCTTACTTCTTTATACGCCCATCTCTTCTATATCCACGTTATCGTGGCCAGATAAAACTCATCTTTTCCGACGACGGCTAACAACATAAAAAACAACGACTTCGCGATAGTGTCGTCATCATCACATAGGTTTTTCCGTTTGTATTACATAATATTAATACGGTCGATTTCATATTGCGTGTATCGTTAGCCCCCCTCCCCCCCAAAAAAAAACTGTGAACGAAATATTTGTTTCAATTTCTCCACTACGCTTGCAGCACAACTAATTACCTCGATTTTTTTATTAAACACATTTTTCTAAGTACATATTTTCTCCCGAATAAAGTTAGGCTAGCAGGTTAAACAAATTCATACAATGACCAGATCTCATACAATATTCGTACAGCATAGGTCCCTACAACATTGATTATCACGTGGTACTTTGTCGGTACGAATTGTAATTTAATAGTTACAGCAGGTGGCTACATCGTGGATACGCGCATCCGGTGTCACAATAATAATATATAATAATATTAGGAAAATTATATGTCTATATTTTGACTTATCGACACGCGATTTTTCCCTCTTTCTGTTTCCCTGCACAAAATGTCTTCAATCGAATTATTTGAAGAAGGAATTTTCGAATGGTGTACACTCGACCAGAGCAGCTGCTCAATAATTGTTTCATATAATATTATTACCATTGTACAGACACATACTTTTGACGTACACTGTTGTTTCAAATGTGATTTTAAATTAGTAGTATTACCACAACACGCAATAACAGATTTATACACGCGACAATAGACTTATTTTTTATTTGAACAACATACCATAATTATTATCTATTTTAAAGCCAACATTTTCTACTACGACCTCCAAGTAATGGTATACTATCTAAAAATCATTCATAATTATTAATTATAATTTAAGTAAGAAATAATGATAAATAAATTAATAATGACGGAGAGAAACTTGACGTAGACAACGGAAAAACGAGACTAATCATTTTACAAATCCATAATTATAGTTGTCGCAGCGGTTTTTGTAGGGACCTTATTGTTAACTTTTATTGTTCTTTGGCATTGATTCACTGTCAAAACTTGTAGAAATAGAAAATAGAAATTGTAACGAGATGTTGAAATACTTCCGATAATTAGTCACATATCGATATCAGTCGAGGTTCCATATATCGATATCGAAAATGATATCGTTGTGCATTACTAGTAAATACTAGTGTGTTAGTAGAAGAAAAAAATAATTTTTAAAGAGAAGATGAATTGTTTACAAGTGAAGAATTGACCCGGTTAAGATTTGTGAAATATGTCTTTTAAATTTCTTTCCTACCTAATTAAAAAGAAAAATGGACAAAACAATAATAATTTAAGCTATGAGTAAGCTATGTGTATTGATGTAAATTCTATGAAAAAAAAACGTTTTTTACATATTAGAGTAAAGTAACAAATAAAACAGAATTTTTGGGAGACATTCTTGTGTGTCTCCTGGATAACAATCTACAGTAACCCAACTTGAATTTTCTTAAAATAAATATCCCAGGATCCAAACACATGTACTCGAAAAAATATCCAAGAACCTACTCATATAATCAATAAAGTACGTCGGAATCCAATTATGGCATTTTTTAAATTTGTGACCCAACTCGAAGTTGTCAAAATTGAACAAAAATAATGCACCATTGTCGTAGATTAAAACGCCTTAAAATATTACGCAGCAGGCCTCGGAGGAGCCATTTTTCTAATCCATTTACTCTGATTTCGAAACGCCAGTTCTGTTAATGATACGATGGTGATCGTGATAGTGACCGCCTTTGGAGACATCGAAACGTCTCGAAATGAATGTCGGCGAGTACCTAACATAAAAATAACCGTATGACCTAAAATTCCGATGAATATCAATTTCTGAGCGACTAAAACCTACGAGAGAAAACGGTCTCGAGTAAAAACAAAATTTAAAAATATAAACGCTTTTCTGCCGCCACCGCCGATGTAGTCGGAAAGATTAATCTTGACAAATGTTTGAAAAGTCTTTTCTTTCTTTTATATTATATTATTTTATCCAACTCCAATTTTCTTTCGACTTTAAAAACCATCCCGAATAAGTCAAACTAAAACTGGCTTAAATATCGTGTTACGCCAACTCATCTATATTTTTTTTCTTGAGACGTTATAATTCTTAACGTTTCATGTTTAAATTGTTCAAACTGTATTTTGGCTATTTTTCTTTTATCATAATTCCCCGACGAATTTCGAACGTGTACTTTTGCGAACTTTCATAAAAACTTTGACTAATACAAAACAATTATTAATCGAATAAAATAATAGGTAGGTCCTACATACATTTCGGATATAATTATATTAACCCACTGTATAATGTTTTGGCGTTGATCACAAATCATTGGTTTACCCAATCAATTTGTACATAATCATAATATGACGATGAATACAATAATAATTATTATAATCAGACTGATGCAGATTTTAAATAACATCAGCTGTAGCACGCGTTGACTATTATTATTGTGAACAGACCCTTCGATTTAACATACCCGTCATCTAATATTGACTTTCAAGTGTTATCCGGTATGTTGTATAATAGTGTTGTAGTTGTGTGATAGGAACAAAATATGGTATATTATACCTACTGTGAATAATTTTATGATTACCTGTATATAATTATTATTCTAAGATATAATTAACTTAAATTATGTACAATGATACCAACTTTGATAGTTCAAATTTAATGGCCTGTATTTAATAATTTAGTCCTCTGACGCTGTTATATTATTAAGTGTTTAGCAAACATATTTTCCTATGATTTATACGTCTTAACACCAGCGTGGTAAATTTTTTACAAATTTATTATAACAGGCTAATACAAGAAGTTCAAAAACTATATTACCAACTGGGTTTCAATAATTTTAGGACAAAATAAAAAAATTTTTGATAAATTTGTCTTATTTTCTTATAATTCAAACAAATATATAGGCATACATTTTATATTTTAATCGGGTCAAATTAAACATCAGCTAGGCAGATATAAATTTTAACTATTGTGTCATCTTCATACTTGATGAAATCTTATAAATTCTTAGAATTATTATAAAATGTTATTTTAAAATAATAAAATACGAAACTTTACAACAGATAAAACCCAAAAGTACGATTATTAACTATTTTAAAGCAATATTTCTACTTTTTTAATGAAAATAGTTAAATATTAAATATAGAATAGCACCTACCTATCTATATATAGTAAAATAAATTATGTATTTGGCAGTTTTAAAAATATGCATGTATTAATTTAAAACCCATAATACTTAAGAACTATTAATAATAATAATATCATAAGATTACCAATAATTTGTCAGCTTTAATATAATGATACATAATGCCGTATTGCAATTACTCAGTTTAATAGTCTCCAAATCACGCCTGTTTTTCCATAATTGTATATACTTTTTTTTTATTGATAGTAGTAAGTATTTTTCTGAGTGTTGCTTGTTTAAAATGCTTATACTTACTTAACGTACAGACAAATTATCGCTGGAAATCAAAGATCGGCTATTTTTTTATCCATCATTACCTATGAAGTAAATTCAATTTAAAAAATGCGATATCTTAATGATAGACTCCCGATTTACTTTAATAGACTAATAAAATGTAAATTTTATAAATTGAAATAAAAAATGATCAAATGAAATTATATATACTTATTCATTTTATCACGGTTCGCGGATCAGATACTCTATGTATACTTAGTTATAAAAATTGTTTTTGATATTTATAAAAATGAGTTAGGTAGTATAGAAAATTAGCGCCTGGAAACAAAATATATATTCTGAATTTGTTTCTGCGCAAAGCCCTTCACGGCTCACGGTTAGTGCGAATAATGTAAAACGAAAGGGTATTTATTTTTCAATGTTTTATCTCTAGGAATATATCTAGGTACCTAATATCGAAGGTGAACAGCAAATATACCTCCAGTCTAACTTATGCCTATGAAAGGATGAGCAAGACACTCAAAAACCAGTATCGATACTTACATTTTGAGTATTTAAATACTCGATACATTTGAATAAGATTAGTCACGGGGTTTTTTTTTAAATGTTATTTATACACACATTCGGTATAATATGTATTTTAAATAGTTAATATAGACTACAAAAGTTAATAACTTAATAGTAATAATAATATTCTATAACAAATTAATAATTATTATTCGTCTACATAATTACCTTCCTTGACTGCACATGTTTTAGTAACCTTGCGTAAAAACTTCTACCGAACGCATTACCACCGAGTGCTATTTTTCGTGAACCAACTGTGGCCGAATGAAAATAGTCACTAAACGATTTATTTTCCAAAATGTCGCATTAATGTATTAAGTATCTTTCGATAACATTTTTTTATAAAATACTCCATACATTATCTAAAAATGTATCGCGATACAAGATACTCGATAATTCGTATAATTGTATCGGGATACAGTTGTATCTAAGATACTTATATCAAAGATACTGCCTGACCCTATTGCACCTATGTATAGGTTTCAGACATTTGAATAGTCGGCCGCAAAAATTGGGCACGTTTCGTTTTTAAATAGAAGCGCACATTTTAGACAATGAAGAGTTTGAAGTTTCTCCCGATCGTCTTCATAGGTTTCGAAGTAGGTACCTATTACCGATTTGTGTAACGAAATCGCACAACTTTACCTTTGATTTAAACTTGTACCACAGTAGGCTACAGTCGGGGTAGATATTATAAAAGAAGGTAGATGAAAAGTAATAAGTAGTGAAATATCGGCTATACATCACACTTATACCACATTGTACCAAACAAATTATAAAGCTGAAAACATGTTATTTTACCCGACGAGATCGCGAACAAGCGTAATTACCTATCTAATTATTACCTATATAGTAACTACTGACTGCCGAATGCCGCGACCTACAGTGTTAGAACCGGATAGCAAAAAAATCATCTGGATAACTACACTTCCTTTTATCTATGATACAGATAAAATATATGATCAAATCAAATGTGTCTTCCTAAAAGATAAAAATATTTAATCCAATAAATTACAGATAACTATTAATTGAGTATTATAAAAATTAATTAAATGATTACAAAAAAATTAACCTTATTTACTGTGCCTGTATAATAGGGTTGTTTTTGTCTGAATTAATTACACGTAGAGGTGTGTCCAGGATCAAAATTAAGGATAGGCCTGGTTATGAACATAATTTATATAACAAACAAATATATTTTGACTATATTTAAGGGTTCAAAATCAGGGTAAGCCCGGGCCTACTCGCTAGACACGCCTCTGATTACCTACATGATTTCATATATCTAGAGTGATTACTTACGTTTGATGTTACACCAAAAAACAAAATTGATTTTTCCAAAAATTGGCTTCGCGTAAAAATTCCCGTTTTTCTCTTAATTTTTTGTTGTTTTTCCCGACGCGTTTGAAAACTATGTGGAATTTTTTACTTTTGACTCCCAAAGTACCAATTAGATTCATTTTTCTGCCCGAAAAAATGCTGTTGAAAAAAATCAGAGCACTTTTACTGCCTTTAAACGTGATAACAGACATAAAAAAAGAAAAGAAACACAAATCATTGTAAAATCAATACACCATTCCTCGCTCCGCTCATAATCTAAAATAAAAGGCGATAACATTTTTGTTTCTAATTATAGTATTTTGAATATTATAATAATAGTATAAATTAAATATTGAAAACGTGTAATGTTGTGTGGTGTATGTGAGGGTTCATAATTGTAGCATCCACAATATATGAACTCTATAGCTACGCCATTGGTCTCTGGATTCTTGCCAAGTTACAATAGAAGTATTGTTAGTTGTTGCATAAAACATGGTACCTACTATACTCTGTTCAGCGAGAAAACACACCGATTCTGCGCATCCACCCACCATTGAGACCGGTTACCCTATGGCAGGATGTCGTGTATGGTGATGCGCAGAACCGATTTTCGTTAGTCCGCAACGTGTTTTCCCGCTGAACAGAGTATATGTACCTCCTAACTACAAATATTTAATACATCATTATTAATTATTTCAAAAACGATAAACAATTATTAACTTACCAACTACCATAAAACGTGGAACTATAGTTAATTATCCGTCTGTGCCGAATTCCGAAAACAAAATCTTTTCATGTGCTCAAAGTTACTCACTTCAATCTTCATTTGTCATCACTATATGGTGCGGATTTCAATGCAAATTGTTTTTTTCTGAACGACTTTAAACAATGCTTTCTAAACATAAAATTAATTTCATATATCAAAGAATTAAAAAGTTAAACTTTTAAACAATTTGATAAAATTTATTTTGATTTCCTCATAAAAGAAAAAAAATTCATATTTCTACTTTTAAAATGTATAATGGTTTTACAGATTATACCAGATAAATACTACGATGTTACCGCATTGGCTCCTACCTTTCACTTGAGGGTGGCCGTATCGGCTCCAACCTGATAGATTAGGTTATTACCACTTACCAGTGGTATAGACGTATCGGCTCTTTCAATCAACAAAATGTACTTCTCATTTACATGCTGAGGACTGTCTACAGTCAGAGGAAATTCTCTCTAGGCATAGTTAAAAATGTTATTGACATTTAAAATAAATAAATTAAATAAATCTAAAAAAAATTGTGATGACTTTAAAAAATACAAATAAAATAAATCTAAATCAATTGAACTGAATGAACACTAAAAAACTTGTGGTTTGAACTCGAAAGAAACTTTTTTTTACATACTTTGCTCTGGTAATTTTTTCTCGCTTAAATTTTTCAATAAATCGATTATAACATTACAAATGTTTTGCTGATCCTTTAGTTTTTTCCTAATAATATTCTTGTAGAGTTCTATATGTATACGTGTCAACCTGTATCTGCTTCAAAATTTCCACGAAATGGAAAATGTTAGGATGAGTAATTGTGAACTCAGCATTACATTTTGGGTGGACGCAAGATGGCCACTTAACTGACGGAAAGGTCATACACCCAGAGCCGATACCGACTCATTAACGTCTAATGGAAGCCGATACAGTAACATCCAAATATGATGCCATCTGTAATAAAGATAAAACGATTAACTATTTATTGAAGTTGTAATGTAGTCATATTGCACTAATTACACTGTTGTGTTTAGTATTACGTAGTCTCATCTATAATTTATTCCTGAGTGACTTTTGTAGTTTTGTTCTATGTAAATTATTGAATATTTTAAATAATAACATTTTAAAATAAATCATTTTTATGGCATCATTCTTGTTTTTTAGAGCATTTTCATCCACACCCTAGTCATCACTATTCACTAATGTAGTAGGTACCTATGAACAATTGTTCGCCCACAAAATTGTTATCATAAACCAAGTTTTACGAGTTAATTTAGTCGCAATTTATGAACCAGAGGTACATTCAGCCAGTGGGTAAAATAATGAAAAGCCTTTTCATTTAATTAAATAATGCATATATTTTAAACTGTTATTATAAAATCAATTTAATAATGATATATTATATCATATTATTAATAATATGATATAATATTAATAATTATTATTATTATATTATATTATATATATATATATATGTATAAATAACAGAAATCCCTCATTTTGAGTAAAATGTGTTATTTATAAAATATGTACAGTTGTTTATGATTTTTTACATTTTTAGTTTTCTAGAATAATGCTAGATTAATGAAAACTATTTATACAAGTCAATATTTAAATTTGATTATACTATTGTTATTACAACATTACATATAATAAGAAAATATTCATTCACAAACGCTTGCTGTACTAACTATATAGAAAATGTTGTTTTAAATATAGTTTAACATTTTTACAATAAAATAATTGAGAATTAATAGGTTCAAATATGTACATTCTATACTAATATTAAATTAAAGTAGATAATTCAACCAAATAAAAAAATAATTATTTTTTTTTATAACAAATATTTATATTTTTTATTGTAATTAATGACTTGTACTAAACATTTTGTTAAATCTAAAATAAAAGTAAATAAAACATATTGTATATAAGATATAATAACTGCAATAATCATTAAAAAATCAATTGAATTAAGTACCATGATTTATTTAAAACAATATTTGCGTTGTCACTTCCCAACATAAAATTTATACTTAAAACTTTATAATATTTATATAGTTTATCATAACACAATGATAGATAAAAACATTTCAAAAAAATAATTATAAAGTAATAAGTAGCCAATGAAAAATTATAACAATGTATTACTACATTATATAATTGAAATGGAATATACTATAGTAAATTCATAAACACATTGAAATATATGTGATGAAATGTTGAAGGGTGTAAAGCAGCGCTTTAACTTTGATTTTATATTGCTGTATTGATATCATTTATATCATTATTGTCTGATGGAAAATTTCCTGTTTCTTCCATTGGAAGAATTTCATTATTCTGTTGCTCCACATTAATAGATGATTCACAATCTGTCCCAAAATAAAAGTCATCACGGGGTTCACAAGATTTTTCTTCCATATTCAAATCTTGGTTAGCCCCATCTACTTGAGACACAAAAGCATTAATTAAACAATGATCTTCATTATTTGAATTGAGTGAAGATTCTTCATTAAAAGATTGGTGGTTATCAGGTCGGTCATTTTCATATATCATATTATTATAATCAGATTTAAATTGTCCATTTTGTTCAAATTTTTCAATGTTTTGGCTCATTTCATTTTCTTGTTGGGAACTAAAATTGTCTTCAGTATTTTTTTGATATTCTTCCTGAGGTATATATTCATTGTGCTGTTTTTCTTCTATGTGTTGCTGTTCAAAGTTGTCTATGGGTAGGTTTTGTGAATCCAGCTGTGTTTTGTTAATATTGTCACAGGGCAATTCTTGTAAATTAGTAGTAAAATCATTTTGATAATCTTCAAATTGTTGATCTTTATTATTATGTTGCGCATCATTCTTTTGTTCATCATTCTTCTTGTCTTCGTTATTAGAATCAGCATTATAAACACCCAAGTCATGATGTTCCTGAATCTCCTTTTGATTTTTCTCGTTTTCAAATTTGTCATGCTGATTAAATGCTATGTTTGAGCTTAAGGGTTCCTGTTCTTGAACTCCATGTAGTTGCTCAATATTTTCAACTACTTCACCTTCATAGTTGTCTAAATCCATTGAAGCGCTTGTTTGATGTGGACCTCCTTCCGTGATCGATTCATCTCTAGATGAAGTGTGCTCTACAGATTTCTTGTTCCAACGATCTTCTTTAGTATTATAATCAGACTCTTTATCACTCCATTTGCTTGGTTTTCTAGAACGTTCATCATTATTGTCACGGCTTTTCAACTTTGTATAATTAGTTTCATCTTTCTTGCCAGCAGCCCACTGTGATCCTTGCTTATTATTTTGCCATTCTTCTTCTTCATTGATTGATCCACGTTTCCATGGTTTCTGTGATTCATCCCATTCAGGATTATCATCACGTCTCCAGCGCTTTTGTTGATTAGGTCCTTCCCAATCATCATTTCGTCGTCGATTACCATTACCTCTCCACGGAGAAAGTCTACCACGACCATTCCATCCATCGGAATCACGACTACCACCTCGACTTCCCCATTTATCTGAATCACGTCCACTTCCTCGACTGCCCCAATTATCTGAATCACGACTAATTCTGTTAGTTGGTAGATTATTGTCCATCCAATTATCTAAAACATAAATTAACCATATTAAATATACTATATAATATTCATTTCAGTATTTAGTACCTCGGCCACGGCCTATTACATTCTGCATTAATGGTGGTCTTAAATTACCTCTTCCCATCATACCTCCTCTACCCATATTGTGATTCTGCCAAATAGGAGGTGGACCATTATTATCCCAATTAGGTCCATTGTTGATATCCCAATTGGGTGGACCATTGTTATTGTCCCAGTTTGGTGGATTGTATCCTCCACGTCCTCTAAATCCTCCACGGCCTCCACGATTCCATCCTCCCCGTCCTCTCATATTACTATTGTCCATGAGAGGTGGTCTTGGACCATCTAAAATTAATTTAAACAAATAATATATGCTCAAAAATATATAGATAACAATTGTTTGTATTATTTATTTATTTACCTTGTGGAAAATTTTGGGGAGGCATATTGAACATTTGATTTGGAAGTGGTCCATTATTAGGCCCAAACATACCAGGTTGGAATGGAGGATTACCCATGTTGTCTTGAATTACATGATCAAGAATTTGATGCAAAGAATTATTTTGCATCAAAATATCTTTCACATTATCTATCTGTGGTATATTTGGAGCTTGAACTATTCCTAATCCTTCTTTTACTGACAACCGATCAATGTTATTTTGATTGCCAATTTCATCATTAACTTTATCACCCCAACGTGACGATTTTCTTTCCCTTTGTTCAGGCCCTTTAATACGATTTCTTGGATCTTGTCTTTGCGACAAGTCATCTCTTCGCCCACGATCATTTTTGATATCTCTATCTGTAAATCTATCAATTCTTTCTCTATTGTCATAATTACGATTTCTGTGATCTAGTCCATGAATTCTGTCATCTCGTTCATTATTTCTATCAGAATCTTTAGAATCATCCTGATCAGAGTTGCCTAAAGTGTTAGGATCATATTTATCATTGCCAATATTAGTATTACTTGCAATTCGTGCAAAATCAGATAAATTTGGAAGTGTTGGAGGAGGAGGTAAATTAAATTGCATAAGAGTTGATGGATCTAACTGATTTGGAGGATTTGTTGTGCTTAGGTTATCTTTCTGACTTGTATTTTGAGAAAGTGTAGGAGCTGAATTAGTTCCAGATGTGACAGTAGGTGGATTTATCCCCATCATTGTTTGAGCAGAAGAAATAGCTGCAGCTGGAATAAATATATATTTAAAAATTGGAATTATTATAGGTACCTAAAGTTTTGACATTAATTTATGTGATAATATTTAATTTGAATATATTTAATTATTTACAATAATTATGATAAATATAAGATATTCATTAATTTATTTACTTTGAGATGGTAGATTCATACCAAAAGGAAAAGACATCATCATATCTGGAGGTACGCCAAGTGGTTTTTGTGCATCGTTAGACATTGTCATTTGTTGAGGATTTCCCATCATGGTCATATTCGCTAAAATACTGAGGTTACTTAACTGTTTTAATAAAGACTCCTGTTATAAAGTAACTCACGTGGAGGTCCAAATGGTGATGGCATTCTATTCATCATCATCATAGAAGGGTGACTCATCCCCATTGGAGGCATAGTGCCAGGCATTATAGGATTCATCATTGGATTAATTAATCCTAAAAAGTAAATATAAAAATAATTATTTAACCCTTAGAATACTGGTATTGCGTGTATGCAACAACACCACCAACACCGCTCTAATATTCTGCTGTTGCATATACCCTTTCTTCTAATTTTCGGCATATATAATGGAAATCTCCAATAAAAAAAAAAAAATAGTTCCAATAAAGTGAATTTAATGCAGTATATTGCCAGGTAGTCTTATTTTAATAAAATAGTCAGTTGAAAAAAAATATTGAAGTTTACAAACTATACATACTAGGATTGATTCCAAATGGATTAGGCATGCTCATTGTTGGTGGCATATTGAAATTTATCTGATTGGGTTGACTGTTTTGAGCAGGGGACATTTGCATATTTTGAACATTAGGAGATTGAACACCTTGTGTATCAAAAAAATTGGATGTGTTTTGTGGCTGTTGACTTCCTTCAGTTAATTTATCTTCTTCTTTTTTTTCATTTTTCTTTGATGTTCGCAAGTTCTTTAAATGAGCTGAAAATTAATTTTAAAAAAAAAACAACCATATTTTAATGTATTTATTTAGTATACTTAATATTGTGCCTAAAGACACTAGTTCAAACGTGTATTATTACAATTGCTCAGGCAATCAAATAATTAAGTAAAATTTCCGGGTTTTTAGAATAAAAAGGATTTTAAATATTAATAAAATAAGCTTACATTTTAGCCATTCAGGCATTGTATCTTCATCTAACATTCCTCCAACTTCCAACTCATCGTAGTCTATTTCTTTGTTTAATTTTTCCCAAGGTATGTATGAAACTCCGTCATCAATTTCCCAATAATCTTTCCATTCTTTATCTTTCATTGCTTGACCCGGAGCCCAAGCAATCTTAATCAAATTAAAATATTAATTACCTTATATTAGATTTTTTAACCATTAATAATATGCATAGTATCTAACTAGTATTTTGAGTATGGGGTAAAATTTAACTAACACAAAAAAATAATTTTAATTTTTTTTGAAATTCTAAAGTAATTATGTTTTAGAGATGCAATGTCTCTGAACACGAAATAAAATCAATCATTATGAACATTCTAACAATAATATGAACAATTAAATAATTGCTGGATTATACCTTTATCAGAAAAACAAGAAAAATGTTAAATAGGTCTCCTTAATTAATTTAAATAATAATCAAAGATGAAGATAATATCAATTTTAGCATTAAAAAAAATAAATAAATAAATGATTTATAATTTACTAAAACTTATATCACACATTTAATTTTTACTGCCCAGATAATAAATTACTATTAAATTTAATTAGAATTATTTTCTGATATAATATTGATGGTTGGATACTTATATCATAACATAAAAAAATATAAACATAAATGCAAAAAAAAAAATGATTTAAAATTGATATTGTTTTATTATTCTATATTAAAAAATGTTAATAATATTTTTAAAAAAATTATATTGTTAATAATTACCGTCATAGGTTTTCCTTGTAATCTTTCTCCTTGATATTTACTCATAATACGAGCAGCATCTTGCCTTCGGTTCATACATAAAAAAGCACACCCTCTAGGTGATATTAAATTTAATGAAACTATATCACCAATTGGTTGAAATAATCCATATAAATCATCTTGGTGTATTAGTTTTGATAAATGCCCCACCCAAAGAGTAGTGCTTACAACTGTAAATATTATAAAAAATTAAACAACAACATAAAACAAATTAAAAACATTTTTACCCGCTAAATGATTTTTTTTAAATGGAGGCAGATATTTTTTTCTTCTTTCTCTATCTTTTTCACGTTCCTTTTCTCGTTCTCGTTGACGCTCACGACTACTTTTCCTTGGTGATCGTTTACGAGATGGACCTGATAAATAACCATCTCGTCTCGCATCTCGCTTATTTTGGGGGGGTGATGCAATATGATCTAGATCTATCACTTCAGATTTTGACTGGTTTGGATCATCATAACTACTATATAAAATACAGGTAAATAAATAAATAACTTAATTTAAGAAGTTTAAAAGTTATACCCAATCTGAATTAAAGTACATACATTATCTGGGTTAAAGGTTTATGGTGGGGTTCTAATGACATCAAAGGTTGTTGTTGTTGGTACATTTGTGCACTAAACAACTGATTTATATATGGGTTTGACAGCATTCCGGCCGCTGCTTGAGGGATCAAAGGGGCTGGTTTTAATTCACATTCAGAAGCAAATGGTAAATTCTGAAATAAAAATGTATGTTAAATAAGCTATTTAAAATATTTAAAGATTATGAAATATTAAATAAATGGTTAGTAAAATTATTCACTAATGTGAGTTTAACTTAAATCTAAGTACTTACCGAGCTGAAATTGATTGCTCGGAAACTGGATCACTCGTTCATTATATAAACCTACCTTTCGATGGCTCGTTACCGCTGAAATTTTTATTTGGAGGAACTAAACAAAAGTAGGCACAGGGACTCGTGTTTGGACTGACAATTTAATTTTTTGAAATTTTCAAAGAATAGCTTAATAATACTATGCTAAAGCTACACATGTACTATTTTTGGTTATCTTACCTGAACAGTCTGAGCAAGATGCTTGTCGAACTCCGCTTCTTTTCTCATTTCTTTTATCTTGTCCAATTCTGCTAGCTGTTTAGACTGTGTAGACATTAACCCTTCGACATTGCGCAATGTGCGCAGAACTTCTGGGTTATTCAATAGGCTGAATTTAAAAAATACAAAATAATAGAAAATATCTCTAAATACTAGTATCTTGTTCAAAATCGAAAATATCAATGAATGATAATTACTACCAACTTCCTAATAAAAACTGTATGGTTTCATAAATATTTAATTTTTAATAAAATTTGAAATTTGTCTACTTTGATCATTATAAAAAAGTAAAAATGTTCAGCAATAAATTGACATATATAATTATTTACAAATAGTAATTTCTCTTTCTGACCATGTATTTCCTGAAAATATCTATACTAATAAATAAATGCAATTTGTTATACATTAAACATTAAAAGAAACAAAAAAATATTGTTTACTAAAAATAATTTAGAAGAATTATATATTTGGTATCAATAACAATCTTTAAAATACATCAATATTTTTCAAAGTTTCTTTGATGCATAAACATACCATACCTAACCTAACCTACCATTAATGGTAATTTTCTAGCAATTTGAAAAATTCATGCAATCCAAACACGAAGTATGTGCATAATAATTAATAAATAATATAAATATTAAGTTCCTATCGACATTTTCTGTAAATTTAATTTTAAAAATTTAAAGTAAATGTCTGTTAATATATTGTTAACAGTATGATACTTTAAAGATTTAAAAAAAAGTTATTAGGATAAATTATTGATTATAAGACGTGTATAAAGTTGTTCACAAATATTAAAAATGTTAAATATAAATCTGAAGAATAATTATAGTTTAGATATAAATAACAATATGCCTAATACAAATTAAAAATGAAGCCTATTGTTTCAGACTCCTCAATGTTTTAATGGCTAATACTTAATATACACATTATTTGCAATCAAATAAAAGCAGCAAATCCAACATAAATACACTCCAGATTAAATAAATATTTAGTTTTAAAAAACCTATTTTACAACATCCAATATCCACAAAATGATGGTAATATATAATTTTAAATTATATAATATCTTAAACATGTAAGACATACATCTGTACTTTTAAAATAAATAAAGCTATGTATTTCTAAGAAAATAAAATTTAATACAAACCTTTGAAGCTCATACTACTTCTCTTGTAAGAGTAGATTTCAATTTCTGAAATAACTTAGTTTCTATATTTATTTATTTTTCTTTAAAACGACATTTTTGGCAAGATTGTAAAATTGTGTATACATTTTGGTTTAGTACAATTATGTTAAAACTTATAATATAAGTAGTTCATTTTTACAACAAACCTATAAATTAATATATTTGAAAGTATACAGCAAAACATTTTAGTTGTTTTTTATGTAATACCTATAAAAAACTAACAACTAATAAGCTTTGAATATTATTTTAAGTAAAACTTATAAGATTTAGTCATCATAATTGATATTCTTTAAGGTTTGATAGCATTGATTTCTGTATCCTTATAGTTAAGCATACAAATTATTAAAATAACAAACCTGTCAATTCCGTCAATGGTAGTACTTTGATGCTGTTGTTGTTGAAATACTGGAGATTGATTAAGCATTTCATCCTCATCGTCACCATAATCATAATCAAGAATCTTTTTATCAAACAATTTCACCTAAAATGGTTTTTTAGAACCAAGCTTTATTTCTTATTTGCTAATGATTATATTTCATTACACTTGTGTCTTACTGCATCAGATTTTTTAATTTGAGGAGATGTTGAAGACTGCTGCATATGGCCTGGTTTTTTATTCAACAAAGATTGAATAGCTTGTATGTGTTCAAGTATGGCTGGATCTATTGGTTTATTATCAGTATCCGAGTTCTGTGACTACAATTTTAAAAGCAAATAAATATTAACTCATGCAAAAATAATTCTTATTTATTTAATCAAGTTAAACCATTTACCTGTAAAGAGTCAAAATGTTTAGATATGTCATCTTTGACTGGAGTATTTTCTTGACTTTTAAAAAGATCTGTTTTAACACCTATTGAATAATAAAATACTTTGTATAAAATAAAAATTTATTTTATGAAAAAAAAGTGAAAATATTTCACAACTGTCTGAACAAATTGAAAATTTTAAAATGTATACGATTACCAAAGATACTGTTTTTTTTAATTTATAATTTTAAAAAGTATATACAACATTGTGCATGATAAACTAAATCATAATTAGACCTATTACTAAAAAATATAATTGTGTCCATTGTAATATTGATAAAATATTTAATAATATAATTACTAAGTTTTGGACTATTGTCCATTGATGATAAAGGATTTGGATGAGAATGTTCTCCATAATCAGGATTGGAAGCCAAATCAAAAATAGGTTGAATGATATCAGTGGTAAAAACAGCATTCTTTTGCCATAAATTTAGTACTCGAATAACTTTACTCTATAAACATACACAATAAGCTTCATTAATATTATGTTATACATTTTGTTGATAAGATAATTTTTTAGCATTACCTTATCTTCTTCTGGACAAGCAAACAAATGTGTAAAAGTCTGTTTGAGATTGCGAGCAAATCTAGGAGCAAATACGTCTTTGTCATTTCCAAATTGATGTCGTGATTGTCTTACAATTGAATCAATTACATATAAACCTGGTATCTTATACTCAGGTTTACACTATAAAAATATAATAGATATTACTTTAATCAACTTATTTATTGACTGTATACCTAATTTATTATTTACCTTTTGTATAAATTTTTCTACACATTGAACAACATGCTTATACAACTTGATGGCTTTGATTGCATTTCGAGTAATTGCAGTCATTTTTGCTTTTGAAATTGGCGGCTTCATTTCCATGATGGAATAAAGCTAGAAAAATACAACAAAACTTAAATAAATACATATCTTACTATGAACTGATATACTACTACAGTTGTGAAACCATTCTAATCATCTCTGTTTAAGGCACCAATAAGATAGTATGCACAATGTACAGCAAAAATTTATCAGTAAAAACTAAAGATAAACAAATTTGTATCCTTGCTAACAACAAATTGTCTACGGCTCCGGAGTAGTCATCTCAATCAGTGCGTTTTTACCAACCGTCAACAAGCGATGAAAAAATATCAAATTTCGGGTTGCTTCGAAATAGTGATCGAGCGCCATTCAAACGGGATAAGGATTAGGTGTTGTTTAAAATATTTACACCAGTAACCAGAAAGTTCACGAAACATTCACACTGACTCACCTCAAATGTGAACGCTTTAACCGCCTCCATTTCGGCACGACGACGGTTCTTCGGCAATAGAGAAACAAAAACCCGCGACGGCGGAAACCGGACTCCTGACGAGAAGTTTAAACCATGGCGGACGCGAACGCAGCGGTATCGCTAAACGGAATTTTTACGGAATAAAAAGCAATAAAAAAAAGGCCGTACTCAGAAATCACTACTTTTAATGTTTACTATATTTACGTCCCAGACGTTTCAGTATAGAACTTTTCGGGACTTCAATCGTCCATAGCGTATTGCGCGACAGGCGACGGACAATGTGCACGCACGCGCCGATCGGACTTCAACGGCAGTGCGGCACAAGTACATTTGCAGTGCAGCCGATCCGGGAACCGAGAATTTTCCCCTCGACATTTTGAACCTCAGTCATCACATTATGTATTGGCGGTAGTTTTAAAAATTCATCAAATAAAATTTATAGTTGAATACGGTATGCTTGTATATTTGGTTTTTAAATTATTATGAAAAGTAATTTTCAAGTTACAATAAATATTTATAAAACATGAGAACTACCTTACTAAGAATTTTAATCGCATTCGTTTGGAATAGACGTCTTAAATATCATAATCATTTTTACTGATCATTATATCGTAATAACTTTAATGTATAATTCAATGTAATTATGTATCGAGTATTTAGATATGCAAGTACGTATTTGTTTTAAATGATCTTATCTGACCCTGATTTTATATTTATAATTATAAATATTGTTTAAAACTTCAGCCCACAGCAATAAACAATACTTTTTTGCATTCTATTATTTTCAGAGGTTCTGAATCAGAACATACTTCTGATATGACGTTTTTAATTTCTCGATACTATTATTCATAGATTTTACATGACTTATTGGTTAACCAAAATGGATTATATGTAGATCCACCTCGGTGGTTGACATTGAGTTTTAATTTTTTTTGAATTATCACATCAGAAACACTAATCACAACCACAGCGTTATCTCGTATTAAAGTTGACGTGGGTATCTTTATTTTTTTTTTCTATGGTGGGTATCATACTACTATCATAGTGTCAGAGGTATTAACATTTTAATATTTAGCATTTTAGTTTTAGCATTATTACAATAAATTTACTATTTACGTTATAAACTTTCAACCTTCGACACAAGTTATTCAGTCATATAGTTTGAAACTCCGCATCGTAATAAAACAATATATTATTCTAGTCTGTCAACTTATGATCTGATTACCATGTAGTATTTACCATTAGATAAGTCTGTTAGTGTAAATAATATTATCCTTGTCAGTCTGTTGTTGCCAAGATGTTTGAGTACACGTCCTTGTTGGTCTACACTCTGTTCTTCATGATCGTGTCTGCCTGTTTTGTGCTCAGAACCACTGAGTTTGTGTCCAACGGTCTTACTGTCGAGAGTCTTTTTGAATCGGTGATCGACAAAGAATTCAACAATTTTATATTGCATCACATAAAGCGAACGTCATACAGTATCGTTGTACACGCGAGCCTGCCATTAGGTTAGTGTATAACGCTTAAGTTTGATCAGTATTTGAATTGGGAAAATATTTAAAGAGGAATGCAAAAGTGTAAAAAAAAAATGTACGTACCTAATTATTTAAATGTCTTATTGATTAGAGTCTAATTAGAATGGTACGAATAAATATTTTTTAAAAAGAAGAGAAACTCTGTCCTCCTGCATCTTCACCTCAATTCAAACACTGAGTTTGATATAGTATAAAAAACATAATTATAATTATATGCATTTTTTTTCAGTTTATTTATTAGGAACATTATTAGTCAATGACAATGAAAGAGCATTTGTGAGTGTTTACTTTTATGAGTTGGTTTTTTTGACACTGTTGCCCATTGCCTTTAGCTTTTCGATTGTGTCAAAATGGAAATCAAATAATTGGGCTAATCACCCATTATCAATTATTTTGAGTCGTTATAATCCTGTTGATTGGACGCTTATAGCTAAAAACATTTCAACTGAATATCAATGGTACCTATGCTTAACTATATTCTATAATATAATACTTGTATTATATTTATATATATATCAGAGATTTTTAATATATTTTAAGTACCTACCTAAAATGTATTTAATTTTTTTTTTTTAATTAATATACTTTTTGTGATTTATATTCATGTTGAAGTCTTCAAAAATTGACACTGGCTTATGGTACAATTAATAGAACTGTTGTTACTGAAAACTGGATAATATCAATAAAACCCTATATAGTTTATGTTTCCAAGAAATCAGAAAGTTCTTTCTTAGTGTATAGTTCAGATAACCATGATTCTACACCTGATGGTACTCCAGGTAGTATACAATTCATCAACATTCAAGTGATACCAATTCGTTCTCGGATTAAATGGTTTTTTGTTAGGTAATTCACATAATTCATACATTTTAATGTTTCATTAAATTTCTTAACTAATTTCTTAAGTACTCTTATGATCATTCTTTAAACAGAATAAGGTCTGAAGACTTTAAGACACTAGAGGAACATATTGGTCATCCCATACAGATTGCAGATAATGTTAAGTTACAGCGCTCAAGAACTGAACGTTTCATTGAAGTATTTCGTGATCAAGTTTCCCAAAATCCAGTGTATAAGGGTTACAGTTCAGCAGAAGTATGTTTTAAATAGTTATATTAGATGACATTTTGTTTATATAATTTATCACTGATATTTACTAAATATTTATTCTAAACCTTTAATTCATAAATAACCAAATTGTGTATTTTGTATGCGATTTTGATCTTTTGCTAAACAATATACATATTTTAAAATAATGGATGAATAAATGTAAAATATTTTATCAGGGTTTGGATTTTTTAGTTTTTGTTAGTTTGTTTTTTAGTTTTTAATTTATATTTCAATAATTACATTACACTACCAAGGTACAATTTTTACAAAAAAAAATGTAATTGTTAAGTTCGTATTAAATTTAAAGTTTAAAAATTTGAGATATTTTGAATTCTGTAGAAAAGGCAGTAGAAAATATCAGTTGAAAATTTATTTTAATTTTAAGTAATAATAATAAAAAAAATTGATACCTCATGATCAATTTTTACTAATTATAAGTTGTAAATGTTAGTCATTTACTATTTAGTATTTAACAAAACATATTAAAGTTTAATAAGGTATTTTAATACAGTAATATTATTTTTAGTTAGAAGAAGATATATGCGCTGGTTGCTTGGTGAATCCTCCAAATGTTAAACTTACTAAATGTTGTGAAGATAGCAATGATATTGTAAATTGTACTTCGTGTCAATGCAGACCTATGTGGTGCGTTGATTGCATGGCTAAATGGTAAAAAAATCTATCAATATTATTGTATTCTAAAAATTAAAATTAATATTAATTTTAGGTATGAATCAAGGCAACCTCAAAACGACACAACCCTATGGTTGTCATCAAAATGTACCTGTCCACTTTGTCGTCAAATGTTTTGCATCCTTGATGTCTGTCCATTGGAAAATTCTGATTTAGCTAAGATTAACAATTAAGTATTGATTGTTTTGACAATACTACTACTGTGATAATGTATGTATTATAAATAGTAACTTTTAAGTTTTTAATGTTTTGTAATCTTAAATATTTAATTTGTTATGTTTAGATTTAAACATTAAACATATTTAAAACTATGTAAAGATATATTTTTAAAACTTTTAATTAATACCTAAATAAAATGTAATTATTTTAAAAAAAAATTATATATATTAACCAATAGAAGATGTTATACTATAAGTAAAATATATACAATGCTTCTTGTTTCAGTACTCACCAATAAATTACCACCATCCCATTATTGATACAAATAAATCGTTGTTACAGAAAGTGTTTGAGCTTTACAGGTAGAATGTGTAAGAGTCTCTGTTCCACTCCAATTCCCCATTTAAATAGGTCTAAAACAAATTAAACTTTTATTTTGAAATGTAAAGATAATACAGATGCCCTAACATACTTATGCAGATTTGCAAAAACAATCACAGAACATTTAAATCAATTAATGAATCTATAGTGATCTTAAACATGATTAAATAGTGCATGATAGGTTCATTAAAATTTTTATGAACACTTAAATGTATTTTTTTTTGGGGGGGGGGGGGGGGAATAAGTCATTAGTATTACAAATAAAAAGCTATTAAAATAGTATTTTAACTGACTAATTAAGACTACTTTTATCAAATCTTAGGTTGTGTAAAAACATAAAAAGTTAATTTCAAATGTTAAATGTCTTTTAAATATTGATTATTGATTGATTACTAATTACATCCAAATCAAAATTGTAAACAATTTAAAATTTCGACAAAATATGTAAAAATTACGAAAATTTGCTGTTTTTTTAATTAGAAAATCATAAAAAATTTTGCTATTCCAAAATTTAAAAATTCAACACAAGATTCTCTATAAGTTTTTCTATTTTTTTAAAAAAGAAAAAAAATTATTGGAAAGTCAAACTAATTTTTTATAAGCGTTTGAAATTAGACATTGGATATTCACCAGTTTTTTCCGGGAACGATTTTTTTTTTTTTTGATAACTAACAACATCATTATTTTGATGTAATTTAAAAAAGAATAACCATTAACTGTAGACATTTGAACATTTCACCAAATGTTTAAAATTATTATTTTCTATACACCAGTGGAGAGGAGAGCTATTTTAACACAAGGAGTAAAGATTTTAGTATTCCCATCCACCCAATATTTGATCAAACATACAAAAATATGTGTACATATTACATTAATCAAAAAAAACACTTCAACGTATATTATGTTTATTATTTACACAACATTCATTTAAATAACAATAAACTATTTAAAACATTTGAAGTTAATGCATATTTATTTATAGCCTCTTCCAGATCAATGTCAATGTCTCACATGAAAATAAAAATGAACTTTCTAATTGATTTTGCTATATAGTGGAGCATAAATGAGTTTTGATGATCTTAAGCTCCGAGAATGATCGTTCGCTTGAAACAGACGTGGTCGGAATGGTACATACATATTGTAAGCAACAAACAAATTAAGGTTTATGCTGCACATAAGCTGTATGAGTTAATTAATTTTAAAGTTTATATTGATATAAGTTTTTTTTCAGCAATTTTTGTTATTGTATTAGAGCTACTATCAGAATCGCATGCATTTTCGTCAGTAATACTGATTTTATTTTCAGAATTAAATAATAATGTAAGAATCAAACTGGATTGCAGATTTTTAAAACTTGAAGCAAATATTAAATATTCATTTTTCAATTCTTTAAGTTGTAAATTTTGAATTTATTAGACAAGTCTTTAAAATAAATTGGGATCATTGGGAATAGGTTCTCCATTACTTGTAGCCATAAGATGGTTATAGGAGATTCGAAATCTTTTAATATATTTCGAGCTCTGTCGAATCTCATTAAGATAGAATTTGTAATTTGATCTAAAATAATAAAATAAATTTCTGTTTTGAATTTTTCTAATGGATTTAAAATGACATGTTCTGTTGGTGTTTCGCCAGGAATTATTTTTTTACATCAGGCACGTATGTCTGTCAAATAGTTTTCAGTAAGACCCTTGTCACTTGCAAATGTTTTATCTTCATTCAATAAATTTTCTGCTTCATGATTTGTCCTTAAATTTTTAATTTGTTTACTTACATTAATTACCATAATTAAAGCCTAAATAAAATCAATTACTGATGTTTGTATATAGACAAAGTAGTGTAACAAAATATTTTTTTCATCAACTTTAAATTTAAGGCAAATGTAAATGAAGATATTATGATATGAAGGTTTTTAGCTGTTAAAGAGCAATCTTGGTCAGGTGAATTGGTTAATTTTTCTAAAGACATCAATAGTCAATTGTGGGAAGTCCATCAAGTTATAGAAAATTTTTTAATTAAACACTCTGATCAGGATAAACTTTATTTTGTTGTTCTTTAAATATAACAGTATGTTTCCTTGCTCCCATATAACTTATTAATGATTGCAATTCACCAAAAAAGTTTCTCATATTTGTACTTTTATCGTATATATCAACAATTACAAGATTTAGTATGTGAGAAAAGCACCGAATATATATGGCTTGAGAATTTTTTTCCTGTATGTATGAACACACTCCAAAATATTGCCCTTACATATAGGCAGCTTCATCATATGACTGGGCACATAAATTATTTTCGCAATCTAATTTGTAAAGTTTACAAATCTCACAAAATAAATAAAATAAACCTTTTCCAGATGCATCTCTAGCTACATTAACTGTGATAAGGCGTTTTTCAGGCTGATAATAATATTATTAATAAATTACAATACAAGTGAAAACTGTTCCAGGTTAGCCATATGGATAGTCTATAATAATAGAAAACACTCGAGCTTTTTCTAATTGAACTATATTTCATCAAGTACATTTAACATTGTATTTTGACTGTCGCTGGAGAGAAATGTTATACAATTTTTTTTTTTTAGCACTTGTAATTTTACTTATGAGATTTAAGTAAAGTATTATGTTTCGACATTAATTTTAACAATTCTAAGAAATTACCTTGATTTTTATAGCTCCAGTTTTCATTGTGTCCTTGAAATGCAGAGTTTTGTCAAGCTAAGTAAATTAAAACTTTAAAAATTATTTTTGCTATTTCTCTATTTTCTACCACAATAGAGTTGGGGAGTCCTAATGATGTAATATTCATTCTCTGATTACGTGATATTACTGATAAACGTGGCTCTTCTATTTAAAGACTGCAAGCGATCTGTTGAACATTTGTGCATTTTAAGTTTATAACCAAATGTTACTTTTAGAATGAGTTGTTCCAAAAAGTTTATAAACAATATACTCGTAATATACTTTGTCTTCAGAAGGTGAATAAGAAACCCAATTTCTTATCACAAAATCTTCAGAAACAATTTTTTTATTATAATACTGTTTATGAAATGCCCTAATCCATTCACCTTGTTTTCATTTAGGAAATTCTTAATTTTTTAGTTCTGCTGGTAACGATTTGCATGGATGTAAATTGGCTAAATGAGTGAAATATTCATGTGAAGTTATTGGCAATATTAATGCTGGATCATTAGGAAACCGTTGGAAACTGCTTGATACTGAATCAATAATTGATGTTTCTTTATTAATAACTTCATCATATTGATCTGCAGTAGAATTATCATAGAGTTCAATATCACAAATTGTATTGGTATCAGCATCTAAAACAATTTGTTATTAGGTATATAGTATTAATTATTAGTTAAAATTGTATTTAATTGTACATGCTAGTTCTCTTGCAATTACTCTTGATTAATAATACAAAAGAACATGATAAATATCATATAATTATCATTATAGATATAATTTATTTATTTAGTCTTGCTTTATTTTTACAATATTAGTTATTATACATTTACATACATATACATATTCATATACACACACACACACACACACACACACACACACACACACACACACACACACACACACACACACACACACACACACACACACACACACATATATATGGCTATACCTATTATACTGAACTGATAAACTGTTGTATTTAGAAAAATATTTACATACTAGAATTAGAACATTAAAGTACCAAATCAATTTGCTGTCGCTGTGTATGTTGTACATCATTTACACGTTTTTTAGAAAAAAAACTAGAAGCATGGGTCACTATGTTAGATTATTTCAATTTTGCAATATAGCATGCAGTTAAATGTCTCTTCCAATTGGTGTCATTTAGTCTTAATTTATTTTTACCACATAAACACATATTGGTGGACATTATTTTAATTTAATATTAATTAAAAACAACACACAGTTTAACATAATGTCATAAATTACAATAGTAAAAATTAAGAACATATTTACCGATTTGCAAAAAGTGTACGATAGTGTTGTACGCGAGTTGTGGTGATTAAATAAATATTAAAAAAAAAAAATATTTAAATATTGGTATTTGGTAGGTAGTTGGAGGGGTCAGTGGAAAAATAATTTCATGATTTTATTTCTATTTATAAAAATAGATTATTAACATTAATCATTCAAAACATCATGTATTATGTATATAATAATATTATATATATTGTCATATTGGATATTATAAACATGGCTTTTTATGGCTTGGTGTGGCGCGGTCGTACAGTCAACTGCGGAAACGCTCTGAGTGTACGTACCGGCCGGTGTTGCTAGTTCCCGGATGGGTGACCACCCGGGTTTTTAGCAACAAATCCTTGCCACACATACAAAACGTGTTCCAACCAACCGTTTCTCCACACACAGTACTAGGCTAATGACCTCAGTAGTTGAAACCTTAATTCTAATAAAAAAAAAAAAAAAAAAAAAATGGCTTTTTATCTAATTCAGTAATCAGTATTCTTAATTTAGACGCGTTCATTTTATATATGTTGTTACTACGCCATACGGCTTTAGAGTGTATACCATGATTACCATGAATATAAAACAAATACAATAGTTTGTGATTCATAATGTTTAGACATTAAAATAATATACTGATTTTAAATGTATTAAGATTTAACAACATACTTGTTAGTCAGATTATTATTATTTTATTTATATTATAGTACTTCATTACTTCTAATATCTAGTATGTACGTATTTAATCAATTTTAATACTCACTTACCCAAAATTTGAAGGAGCGTTCGCTCCTTTAGACCTACTTCACCATGCTACTGATATACATCAAAAAGATTTAAAAATATTTTGATAATTTTTGAGCTAATTGTAGGTCTAAAAAATTTTTGGTTTTTTTCAATTTTTATTCTCTAAATATGGATAAAAAAATTTTTGTTGGGTCAAAATTCTTGAAAATTTTTTTTTTTTATTATACAATCTGTAAATATATTATTTTTACAATAAGCATAAGTGTTGTTATAGAAGTAGAGTAAGAATAAAGTCAAATAAAATAAAGATGGACTGATGATTTGTGCGAAGAATCCATCCAGTGATGGGACTTCTTGAAGTTGTGGATGGGTTTTATTCAGTCAAGAAGTCCCGACACCATTTTCGTCTTAAACGTTTTTCAGGGTCACCTGGGATGCTGAGAGTTGATAAATTTGAGATTAGAAGATTACGGTGGTTTGAGAGATTTGAATGGAATCGTTTATACAGAGTTTTGGCTACATGTTGTACTGTTAGAGTAGAGAGGTCCTTATGGAGTGTATCGTTAGAGACGTAAAAGAGGGCTTTGGTAATTTGTCGAAGGCATTTATATTGAAATATTTGAATTTTCTTTATATTTGATGGTTTGGCTGAACCCCAAAGTTGTATACCATATGACCATATTGGTTTTAGTAGTAATTTATATATAAGTATTTTGTTGCTCAGATTGATGTGTTTAAATGTAAGGAGGAGACGTAGTTGACGGGATCAGTTATTCAGAGCGATACGTTTGGTATGGATGTGGTGGGCCCAGGTTAGTCGACGATTCAGGTGAAGGCCGAAATATCGGACATTTTGTGTTGGTGGGATGGGTAGGTTATTGAAGGTTATGGTAGGGCAGTTTCTTGGTCTTAGTGTAAAAGTACAGTGGGCTGATTTTGATTCGTTTATCTTGATTCCCCAATCTTTACACCAGGTTTGGAGTAGATTTAAGTGGACTTGAATGATGTTGGAGGCTATTTCAGGTTCTGCACCATAATAGCTTTATCATCGGCAAAGTCACTTGTGATCGTAGTTGTGGGTTGATCAGAGATGAATAGATTGAATAAGAGTGGGGCTGCTACGGCGCCTTGGGGAACTCCAGCATGGATTGGATTTATTTCAGATAAGGCTGGACCAGAGCGTACAACAAAGTGCCTGGCTTCGAGATATGACTTGAATAATAGGTAGTAGTAGGGTGAAAAGATGGATTTCAGTTTGAAGAGGAGACTTTAGTGCCACACTTTATCAAAGGCCTGGTCTTGAAAATTTAATACAAGATTCTTTTTATAAGTTGTTTAAATAACAGATTAGAAACAGTTTTATTTTTGTCAAGTATTACCATCTATATTATACAACTATTTCAATTATTTAGATGAGATTTAAAAATTCAAAATACATTTTAAAGAACTACACAACTAAAAAAAACTGATTTTTTTTTATGCTGTGAAATTATAGTGTTTTCAAAAAGAATAATTTTGCTGGTTTTAAAGTTGTCGGACAATTGCTTCCATGTTCAAATATAAATCGCGTTTTACGTGTGACGTCATAAAATCACACCGTCCGACGGACTCTATCTAAAACACATGATTAAAATAATTATAGAGAAAAATTGGTTAAAGGTAAAAATTATTAAAATACATTTTTAAAAAGGTTATAAATTTTTTAAGATTCTCATATTATTTTTATAGTATTAAAGTTTGTTTCAGGGTAGTTTATAGGGATAAATTAAAATTTTTTGGTTGTATTAAACATTTTTTTTAGGTAATCTTTATGAGGTTTATCATGATACAATATTGGTTATGTTAGGTTTTGTATTATGTTATTCTAATACTATATAATTCACAAATTTCATAAATTACAATGATTAAATTCTTAATTTAATAAAACAAATTTATGTAATTTTTAATGTATTACCCTATTTGAGATTTTACAAAATGGATGATAACATTCAAAACGGGTTTAAAATCTAATAAATTACATATTCAAATTATATAATTAAAATGTTGACTTTTATATCCAATTTATCTAAGTGTTTACTAATTGTTTAAAACTTCAGACAGTTATAATACCTTATTAGATGGACACAATTTCGATAAGTTTTATGTAATTTTGTATGCTCAATATTCGATGATATGTTCCGTGTCAGTTTTATAATCTATAATATCTTAACTTACATACTTATTGTCAATGATTATTCTTGAGAAGTTGTACCATGAACCATAATATCTTGAACAATTAGGATTTTACTTTTATTGTTTTCATTTATTGCATAACACATTTTTTGTATACCTATTTAACCTAATTTAACAATAAACATATTCGTATATAATTTAACACCATCCACATAATACATACTCGTTATAGCCTATATAGATGTTATCATTGATAATAAATATTTAATATAATATTTGTTAATAGTATTTATAACCAATGAGTACTATATAACAAATTTTATAAAAAATTAATTTTTGTATCATATTTTATCATTGTTTCACCAACTATTACTAAAGTCTACAAGACATCGCTTTGATTTAAATTTTAAGCCACTGAAAATGAAAATTAAGTTGTGGAAATGTTTGGTAAACGGTCGTAAAATTATATTAAAGACCTTAACTGTAGTTTAATAGTTTATACTATACACATAATACATGGTATAGTGTATAACCTAAGTATGGTATTATTTGCTTTTGTTTTTGCCACTACCACAAAAGCCCACGCATAACTGACACCTATAAACTAATAAATAATAATGGACCGTTGATTATTATTTATTTTTTGGACAACATAATAATAATTCATAGTAATTCATATATTATAATATTCGAACGAAAGGGTGTTGGTTTTATGAAAACTGCTTCACAGTATTTAAACATATAAAACTAAAAAGTAACAAAATAAAAATTACTTCTTTATTATTTTATTGTTTTTGGATTATTCGATTGTTTCAATCTTAAAACGAAAATCCTTTAGTTTCGTGCTATAGTGCTATCAATTGGTGAACCTCAGTTTATTTTTCTATCTAACCTATTGGTTCGTGATCTTATTGAAATAATAAATATTTGTTTTCTTATGCATCAACATTAATCTCCTTAATACAAATAATTGATACCTATGTATACAAATATATTTTTACCACATAAAACGTGTGTTTAATCATCATATTATGCGTGTACAAAATAAATATATATTCCAATAATAAATAGTAATTTAATGATATTTAACTTGTTCGTATCTGAAAAATAACGGTTTTTTTTCTCATTTAAATCTCAGATTAACATTAACTAATTTTGAACTTCGTGATTACGGCCATCGGGCCATATCATATAAATATAGATAGATATATCTCATTTGTGAAATCTATTACTAATTGAACTGCAGACACGAAGTAGGTACCATTCATTGGTGCTTAATTATTTTATCGCACCTCAATACTTAAAAAAATTTCCCTAGCTCACAGCTAGGTAGGTATTAGCATTTAATTGCTATGTTTTAATCTGATGCAATTGAAAAAAAATCATCAAAAATGAAAGTAACTAGTAGTATTCAGAACAAAATCAACTATAGGTACCTAAGTTTAAAGTTGATTTAATATTTTAATATGAACTATGCTAACACTTGGATTGTGTGCCGTCTTGATTTTTTTGGAATAACAGGTGAATAGGTATCGCATGTCAAATCATATCGACTTAAATCAATAAAGGCATCTGCGAACTTCTCAATATAGACCAGGATTACACTTTTTATTAAAACTTAATTGACCGTCAAATCGTAATAATTTATTCCAGTTTTAGAATTTTTCAGATTTTAAAAGTCGATTAATTTGGCTGTTTAAAATTAAAGAGGTTTACCTATTATTTTCCAACCTTTGCTTCTGATTAACGCCCTTAACCCCGAAATGTGAGGAAATTGATATCTGGACACCTCAAATTAACATTTTTTTATATTTTTATCATGTAATTAAAATCATTATAGAAACATTTGTATGTGGAGCAATACTTCTAGTGCACTTTTGCACATGATTAGAGTTTTTGTCTAACAATGAATAGATGACCACGCAACTAGAGGGGGGAGAGGTGCAAAGGGGTGCTTATTATCCGGAGTTCAAATTTAGCACCCCTTATATTTTTAGGTCTAACTATTATTATCAGAGTGAAATACCATCATTTTTATGTTTTTAAATTATGAAATATTTGTCGAAAACAAATTAATAACTATTTTGAGCGTAAGTGTCGTGATATTAATTTGTTTTAACTATTCTATATTTTTATAATATTAAAAGACTATTAGCATTAAGATATACATTACGCAGACGTGGATGGCTTAAAAGCTTTTTTTTGGTCAATGGGTCACATAAAGAAGCACTATCTATATAGATATACGCTGCGGTAGACTACAATATTACTGGTAAACTCCTCTGAAATTTATGGTAATGTTTTATCGGCTAGATCAACATTTAAATTAATAAAAATTGAATAATATATTTATTTGGTTTTTATCATTAATATGAAGTGTGTTAACATGTGTATAAAAAGTTTAAAAGTATTGTTTATTGCATGTTTGTAAGATCGTGTAATTTTGGTAGTTGAGGGTGTGGGGGTGGGCTTTCCCCCCACAAATCGGCGAGGCATTTATAATTTTAGCAACAATGCTAAAATGTGTTACGACATGTATACTTGAACTTGGATCTTCTCGGTTTGAAGGCTTGTTTTTTATGGTATCGCCAATCTGTTTTACTCGTTTATAAGCTATATATGTTATATGGTACCTACCAATATTATTGCACGATGATGATGCCAAATGTTTATGAATATAGTATTTAGGCATTCAAGTTTATGTGCGCAATAATTAATAAAGATTAAAAGCCGTCATTAATGTATTGAACAAGTGATATAGTAATGACCATCAAATAGTATATATACCGGTATTAATAGTACTACACGGTTTTAAATTATCAATATTATGTATATTGTATACCAATGCAATAACCTATATAAACTTCGAATAATAAAATCATACTAAAATAAATTTGAAATAATTCTTGTTGTCTCCTACAACCATCCATGGTCCGTATATTACAAATATGAATTAGTAATGACTAGATAATGAAATGTTTGTCTATATAGTAACTAATAATATTAGTCATATATATTATATCTGTTTATAATATTATATATTTATATACCAAATTATATACCTATATCGATGCTATTTATAAATTATTATTCGACCGAAGACTGATATGTTATTTACTAACGGACACAATTTTAATTTATTTTAAGTGTGCCAAATTTAAGGCGGGCCACTTCCAAAAATATTTCACACCATCAAGCAACAAGTCCTAATGTTGGCATGTAGGTAGTCACTATATGTACTAAGCCATAGCCGATAGGATTGTGCTTTATATATATATATATATATATATATATATTAATCTATTAAAATAACCGTTTTGCGTGTTTATAATTTAGTTGTTGTGAATATTACTGATGTGTACTATATTGATACGTTTGCGGGCATAAATACAAGGAAATTTGAACGAAAATTTTAATAATACTTAAGTGCCTATATTATACAAAAGACCATAGGTGTTTACAACCATAGGTTGTACAGAATAAAAAATTCAGTTTCAATGTTTGACGAAGTCAAGAGTTATAGGTACTATCTTTTGATGAAACGGCGATTTACCGAATGTTTTAGAGATTAACTATCCACTATTCATACATCACTGTTTGAATAAATAATAAATACTATATAGGTACCTCCTACTATTAGTACTATACTGATAGTATATTACAACTTTGTGCTTATTTTATCGTTTAGTCGTGGAGATCACAAACGTCGTCGATTAGATAAATTCAAATGATGTTAGGTTTTAAAATATAATAATTACTATTATTATAGCAGGTTGAGTCGCTATACGCACTGCAATGACGACACATCGCACATCGATCAAACGAGGTATGTACCTTTACAGCTATCGATACCAGATGAAACAATATTAAATTATTGTATTAAAAAACTGACGCCTAAACACGCAATATAGTACAATTATATATATTTGTAACTTTGTTTCTCCTTGCTCTATAAGTAGGTAATGAGACGATACATTTTCACTATAAAAGAGATTTTTTTTTTAACAATTAAGAAATTAATATAAATTATAGCAACATATCCATAAAAGAACATCGAGATATTATAACTTATTATTTTCAACTTTCAAAAATCATAAAATATAATAATTAGTAACAGTAAAAGTATACTGAATATTTCATAGTATCTCATAAAAATATAATAGTATGTTATTATAGGTATCTAATATCTAAAGTGAGTTTGTAAAATTGTTTTTCCAAAACTGAGGTTACGCTCTACGGTGTTACTATTGTTAACATATAAATACCTATGTATGTACATATTATATCTATATAATTTATGTGTTTTTATTTGTATATACTTTATTTATTTATTTATATATTTTATTTAATTTCAGACATTTAACCTTAAAAATATTCTAGAGACTTTATAATGTTGAGTACCTATAGCTTTATTTTAATGTATTAATAATTTTATGTGGGCTAATGTGATCTATGCCCTCTGTTATAGTAGAAGTACATCATCTAATTAATATTATCATAAACTAATATATTTAAAATTACTCGAGTTATTATAAATATTATTAAAATGCATTTAGGATTTTCATATTTATCACAATAAATATGAAATCATTTTTTTTCTATGCGCAGGAGGAAAATAATTATATCTTTTAATATTACGGTTGATATGCCAGAAAACAAATTGGATAAAAAATATGTTTTAAAACTAGGCTTAGAAGTTAACTGGATTAGTAAACTAAATATTCAAAAAAAAAAATTTTCTCGTATCTTATGTGTTTTTGATTGTGATGTGAAGAATTTTCAAGCGAATTTCAAAACAAAAATTAGAAGTTTACTTGAATGGTTAAATAAATATTAAAAAAAAAAAAATCCAAAAAGTTAATTTTTAATTAAATAGTGACGGAAATATGTGATTTTGGATTTGGGTCTATTTATGTTAATTTGAATTTGAGGGTGAAGGAGAGTCGTAAGAACTTCAGTACTTGACATACCAATTTTCGTGTAAGACATAATTAAAACTTATAAAAAAAATTAACTGAATCTTTATTAATAAAAATCATTTATTACACATTAATAATAACACAATGGCTAAAAAGTTGTAAGTCCAATTTTTCTCAAACTTGTTTTATAAGCCCATTAGGTTAATTTGGGTTTTGGTCGTCTTCTTCATTTGGCAAAACATTATAAGTCAGTATTATAATTAAAACATGTTTTTTTGATATTTTAATTTTTGTGTTTTTAACGCAAGATAGGTTTTTTTTTAGTGTATAATTATCATAACAAGTCTTAAACTAATGAGACTTATAATAAATATTTTATTAGTTTAGATTAAAATCTAAATATTAAGCGTACAAATATAACAAGTCCGAACTTGTTACTTTTGTCCAAAACTAAAAAAACTAGGTCAATTAATTTGAATTTTTATTAAATTAACATTTTTTAATACATCCATAAAAACATTGAATATCCACTATAAAAATATAATACTATAATTGCCATATATAACAAGTATCATTAAATTTAAAAGAGGCATTATAACTATGTTGAAAACGTTTTTAAGACCTAATAGTGGGTAGTAATTTCTGTAATCTAAAGAATATTCTACAAATAAATCATTTATAAGTATTGTAACACTGAAAAACAAAAAACCACAACACAAATTATTTGGTTTAAAATAATTGAATATATTAAATCTGCTCTCCTGTAAAAATTAGAATTTTTACGAACATACATCAACTACTCCAGAAATCACAGATAAAGAAAAAAATGGGATTCAAAAAGGTTATACATTAATTGCGTCGACAATACTGTAAAATTGAAGATATCAAATATACGACAAAATTTATATAGAGCAAGATAAAAATCTACACCGAAATTACCCACTAATCTGCGAGAAACTCAGGAATTAATAATGTACATAACAACACTTACAAATAGAAGTGTAGAATTTTTATTAATTAATGATTATGAAAATAATATAACAGCGTTTTTAATGGTAACTAACTTAAATTTCATCTGTTATCAAGAAAAAATAAAAAAAATATGTATTATAGATGGGACATTTTCTTCCTTCCGAATTTTTTTTATCAATTATTTACGATCCATACAGTAGATAATAAACATTATATTATTATTTTATATGTTTGATTGTATTTGAAACTTAATAATTTAATTTAATTCAATTCTTAGCAAGTATTTATACGGTTTTTAATAGTGACTTATAATGTAACGTATAATGTTAACGTATAAATTTATTATGTACTTTTTTTGTCTTATTAAAATGTATTAAAATAAAATATCTAAAAATATTTATATTCTCCTTGTGCAATCGATGTATACCTAATTAATTTGTGATAAATTTACTAGAGCAAAACATGTATACCTTTTTAGTTTGTGATAAATCCGCCGGCGCAAAATATGTAAAGATTTCAGGTAATCTAGAAAAATCGGCGCAATTAATGAACACTCTTTTTTACGTATAACTTTTGGCTTCTTAGTCATCAAAGTAGTTGACCGTCAGCTCCTTAATCTGATACTCACTTTTTTATTTATCATTGTTTTGACTTCTAACGATTAGTCAAACGCTCCGCAGGCCGCATCGTATAATGACAATGTTATAATCACGTGTATACATAGGTAATATTATACTAAAGTGACGATTGAACGGCAATATTAAAGTAGAATGTTTAGGCGGTTACTGCGTTTGTGATAATTAAAAATGATTACAATTACAGTCAAAAAGACAGTATTAAGATCAATGTGTATTGATATAAATACACTTTGGACAGCGTCTACATTTCAATGATATTAATTTCAACTAATCAAAGATAAATCTGATCATAGTTAGAGATAAACTCATTAAAATTTTAAATATTTGCATTCAAAAATAAACGTGCATATACTGCTATCTGTTAGTGGGTTAATCTAGGGTTACTATAGATAAATATGCAGTATATGTACCTCCAAATAAATTTATTAAATATTAATTAAATAGTAACTACACAACATATACTATGTTTTCTTCTAGAATATCATGTCATTTACTGTTTATAATTTGTCTATAGTATTCGGCGATGTTTTGTAGATATTACATATATTTAAAGCTAGTAAAATGGCCAAATAAATAATATTCTGCTATAATATAATTTTTGAAAAATTGTCCATTATTGGCTTTCACTTGGCCACGGCAATATTTTATCCTTGATATAAACATTTTAATAACCGAAAAACTACTCGTTAAATTTTGATTTTGACACGTCGAAATTTTCAAAAAAATTATCCATTAAATAATTTACGGAAAAAAATTAGGGGGCTTCTTATTTGGAAAACAGAAATTTGTATCGCCAAGGGAAACGATCTTTAAGTAGATGGAAAAATTTCGAGTGTTATAAAATATGATCTCCGAGTATATTTAAAGATTTCAAAAATCAGAATTCTGATAAATTCATAATTAAAAGAATAAATGAAGGAAAATATTGGAATGAGCATGATCGGTGAATCACCCTGGATATTTTATTTTTTATCGTGATATAATACAAAATTCAGCCGATATTGATATAATATGTTATTGTATTGTGGTATATTATTAGATATGTATGTTACGGGCAGAGTAGGAAATCGGACATTGCATCACAATGCCCGGGCATGGTACATAATGTCCGATTTTCGAAGTAAAAAAATGTTAACATTGACCGGTCATTGTAGATAAAATATTGAAAATTAAACATAACATTATACTGGGCATTTAAATAAATAAATAAAAAAAAACTTGAATATAGACGCCTCAAATATTACAATCACCTAGGCAAAATCAATAGTTTTTAAATATACTATCTATTGAATCATTGTTACTAAATGTTACTTTTATTTCTTACTATTGAATAACATATTATTACCTAAAGGTGGTTTGATACAAATAAATTTGATATTCATTATTATTAAATTTTAGTAATAATTTTAATAATTTTATTTTATTAATTATATTATAAAATGTCATGTTACACAATAATATAAATGCAAGTATATTTGTTTCTAGACAAGTGTCTCGTATTTTGTGATATCAAACAAATATAATGTTTTGGGTATTGGTGCTTGTTACATATTATAAACGCCGTTTGATATATAAAGTGTGCGCAGTGTGCTGTATTTAATTCACTTTGCCCACACGAATCCGGCCAGAGAACACTTTGCCCGGTCAATGGATGAAAAATATGAGTATTAAAATGATCACACGCTGTGGTGTTCTTCTCATAACCAAACACATTTTAACCGAATGTAGAATATATTATAACGAAAGAAAATAATTCAATATAACCTAGATGAAACACTAAGCCTGAATGTAACAAACCAACCCTCATTTAGTTCTTATCGAAAACTCATCTCATTAATAACTTTCTCTCGTAAATATACACAACATTTAAACTTTAAATTATAATTACTATATTATGAACTATGTAGTTTTTGTTTTCATTTATTTTTTCTCTATTTGTATATATTTAACACATTTCTAAAATATATGTCATGTTGTATTATTACTCTCACGACGGTCATAGATGCCGCGAATCGATTAAAAAAAAAAAATGATCACTCTTACATTGCCCAAAATGTTAGGGCATTGTAATAAAAAGCCAGGATTTCCTACTTTGCCCGTGACATATTATATACACATACACCCACCGCACCCACCTCGCGTTCCAATATCGTAGGTATATTATTTTCACGATTTAACTCGCGTTTATTGTTGTGCGTGGTACACCTATTATTGTTAATATAATAATAATAATAACGTACGACCCGAAAGTGTGTCGCGGCGGACGTTTCGACGGACGGTCTCACGCGGAGCGCCCAAAACGTCTGCACACCTATTCTTATATTACATATTATATATATATATATATATGACTTTGAAGCAATATAATATTATTGGTATATCACGTGCGTGTATATATACGTCGATATTTTCGCGTTTCGATCGGTTCGGATGACACGCCACAGCGGCCGACAATATTATATGAAATGAAAATATTATATCGTATTTTGTATGTAGTTTTTTTTTTTTTTTGTTATATTTTATTACCCGCATATGAAACGCTCTTTGTTCACCGGCGGCGTATAGGAAAATATCGAAAAATCACGTGAATCGGTTACCTTGGGCGTGTAATGTCGTGGGGGGAGGGTGTTTTTCAATAATTTATGATTACAGAAGCAGCCTGTGACAAGATAGGTATTATTATTGTATCGTTACTGAAATAATTGCAAAAAAACTATATAAAACCAGATTCATATTTTACAGCATGGTTTCAATTTAAATAATTGGAATACATTTTTGTGTAAAAAATATTTTATATTAATTTCTATGTACAATTTCATATATTTTTAGAAACTTAATTCAAAAATCTAATGAAGCACAAAAAAATGTTTCATTCGGTTTTAGGAAATATTACATACACAAATTAATATTTATTCCAATATTGTTTTAATTAAAACTATTTAAGAACTAACGAGTTAATTAATTTCAGATGACGGAATAAAAAATAGGAAACTATTGATGATTCGACTATCAAAATATCATGAAAAAGAAGCAATAATATTACCTAAATAAAATAAAAATAACTGTCAACATTTTAATTTTTTTTATATTTACTATATACAACTTATACCTAAGGGACACAATACGTTTATTGTGTATATTATATGAAAGAAGGAATACATATATATTACATTTATTAATTACGATTAATAAATAATAAATAAAAATAAAATTTTCCAACGTTTAAAAGATAAATATGATTTTTTTTTTTGGTAAAGCGACGTGTTTGATTTAAATTTTAAATTGTCATAGACAAAAAAATTACCGTAAGAAATAAAGAACCGTGTATTTGTTAATTTTTTTTGAAATTCCACTATATAGTTCCACATCATTAAAAACTACTTTTGTACAATTATAGATACTCCATGCATGAATTGCTAACTGCAGAAAGGGGATAAGTCCATTTTTATCAATTTTAGTTTTAATATCATTTTGCACTAAATACACGTAAATACATCGTTTGCTGCAAAAAGGAGACAAATCCAACTGTCCGAACATTTGAAAATAACGCTCGAAAATAACAGTTTATCACAGAAAAGAGATATGTCAATATATTGTTTTTTGTTTATCCAGAAAAATTAAAAAAAGTGAACTTATCCGCTCTCTGCAGTCAGCGATTCACATTATATATTGTATAATATTAGATCATTGTATTTGTGAGGACAAATACAAAGAAGCAATTTGTTGTTAGATTATCCGTTTTATCAATGGAATGTAAAATTCAATCGATATTATTATAGCGATATTTCAATATTAATTTCTATATTATAATATCTATAGAAAGTTTGGAAACATGTTTTCTTTACATTTTTTATGTTTATCTTATCTCTGTAAAACAGACACCAGGGGAATATATTTTAATGGTTCATTTTTTTTTTATTTTCGTAGAAAGATTTTACTCATTTAATCGAATAAAATCTGTAATCATACTTATAAAAATCTTATTTGCACACAACATTAATGGGCATGTAGTTGAAAATATTTTAAACAGTTAATTTGTATACTCGTTAGTCATTATTATTTTATTTAAAATTTAAAACGATTTTTTTTTTTGTTATTTGATATTTAAAATGTTTTTAACGGTTATGATACAATTTAGTTAAAATTAACTATTCTATTCTTAAAAGTAAAAATGAAAATATTAAAAATTAAAACTATAAAAATATGTATTTTTACTTACAAGTTGAAACAAAAATTAAATATAATGTTTAAGTTCAAAAAAAAAAAACATTTTTATATTATAACAAATATTATTTCTATAATTGTATCGCTCTTACCGTATATCATATGATATTGATAATGGGCTTAAAATATTTTTACATAATCTAACTTACCTAAGCCTAACTATATATATTTTATATGTTGCCTTATATTTTTAACTATATAATAATATATTCTACAATTAAATATTTATTTTTTCCAGAATTTACAATTAATTTTCTATATACTATACATTAATAATGGTATGTAGCCATAAATAATACAAATAATATATAATAGTTATAATATTTGTGTAAACGAGACGTTTGGATGTTTGGGACGACTGTCAACGAATAAAATTGTCATCTAACCACATACCCATAAACTACGTAGTACCTACCATAAATGTAATATAAATGCCGAACAGTGATCACGTGTGTCTGCGTGGATATATATTTCATTACAATGCAGTTTTACACGATATTATAATATTATATATTATACGCGGTACGTGCATTTTACATTCTAACTATAATACGATTTTATGTTACTTTAGATTGTTGTTCGATCGTACGTGGCCCGAGATGAGTCTATTGTGTATAATAATATAATAAAATAATATATTATAGCATTTTGTCTGGCTGGGATTGTCGACGACGCGGACGCGCGCTGGGTGATTATCATTCCGCGGCGATGCGCGTTTGCCAGCAACTTTGTCAATAACAATAATGTCATAGTAATATTTTATCCATAGCCCAAATTCACGATGATGAGTATGGATGTGAAAAGGGAAAGAAAAATTTCAAAATCGTACAATATCTATATTATGTTATAATGAAGCACGCCATAAATATTATACCTTCCCTGTCGATATTGTACACTATAAATATTAGCAGTGGTGGATCGAAGGTAGAATATTTAAATTGAGTGATTCACAAAATTGGGGGTGTTTTATGGTTGGAAAATGCAATTTAAACAATACTTAAAGGTTGATAATTAAATTATAAATATAATGTTTAGCTGTCCATGTGTACTCTGCACAAGTCGTACAGTAACAGACGATTGTACCTTAAGCGTAGTAAAGAATTGAATAGAAATATTGAATTTATTAATTCTTTCATCGATAACATTATAATAGTAGGTTATTACGAAAATAGTTTTAACTTATTGCTTGAATTTTTGCTTTCATTATGACTTACTATATATATATATATATATACCAATTAAAAACCCATTATTTAACCAATTACAATCTAAGAATTTACTTCTTAGAGGGTAATGAAAATTTTTCTATGGTGGGTGGTGTAAATCAGTATAAAAATAGTAAATGTGATTCAAGGGAAATAAAGTTCAAGCCGCTACTGAATATTACTACAACATTATGGAATATCAGACTTACCGTTTTCAGAGAGACGCAGAATGTCATTGGAAATTCGTCGAGAGGTTCGACCGTACACGGATAGTGTAAGCAAAAAAGCGATTACAGTTTTAGAGAACGAAAACCAATATGATAGATCATCTGTATCGCTATTTTATAATCCCATCGTCGAATAATCGTTTGAAACGATTCGTTTCACATCCACTCAAGTCGACGGCGGTGTCGTACTCGTATATTGTATAAAACGACAAATGCCCTGGTCTAAACACAATCATAATAATATTATATTGTATTACGCTATTATTGTTGTGGTTCCTTCAATTTTCGTTCATTTTACGTGAGTGAAACTTATAGTGTCGCATAGAGATTTCTGCAAGACGAAAACCGAACGTTTCAACAGTATAATACTGTTGTAGTTGTCGAAATGTAGACGGTCGAACGCATTCTTCTATTTGGTTCAACTATCACGTAAAACGTAAAATTCGATTTCAATTAGTAAATAGTTTATGTGTATAATATAATATTGTATATTATCGAGTACTTAATAATTATAAATAATGTCGCCGCATCTTGCGAATAATGATATACATAACATTTTCTGGATGAAATGGACCATAATTATACAATACTTTATCATTTATAACTAACTTGTTTTGTATTATACCATTCAATTAAGTAGGTAGCTTAGTTTTATTTGAATAATGCTATTAGAATCAAATATTGAAATATGGTTAGAGTATTTTTAAATTTGCTTTTATTTATTCTACCTACTTTTTAGTTTATCCTATTTTCGCTGTCTTAGATTTCAAATCAAGTTTAGGCACTAAATTTTTTCAAAATCGTACTACTATTGGCGTACCTTTGAATTGGAGCATTAATTTTCCTAAGTCTTAAAATTCTAAAAACTATAAAAACATTTAGCGATTGTCAAAAAATAAAAGAAAACCATTATTAACAGTAAAAAACAATTAGATTTTAGATATAACTACTTTTATATAGACATTTAGTAAATATATTAGGTATTATAATATGCTTAAGTATATTATTAGGTAATTAATTAATTATATTTTTTAAAATTTAAATGATACAAATCCAAATTTCCCGATTATACTATATTGTTTTTTAATACAATAGTATTTCTCCCCGTGCCTACCTGATATCTTTATTTTACTTTTATCTAACTGTTATATCAACAAACATATGGTTAATCAATAATCTACATAATATTATTGCAATTAGGTCTTAAATTTGTTTTTAATTCGTCAAATTTAATTTTTTTTTAAACAATTAAATTTTAGTCATTGCGTATTGTCCTAAATACATATTAATAATCCCATCAACAAATAAACATAATTAAAAACTTCACTGTCTTTGGACTATTATACTATAGGTTATATGTATATTTGTACACGCATTATATTATTATGTTAACACGATTTCATCTTGTAACTGTAAAAGTAATATCAATTCTCAGGCAATGTTATATTTAAATTACTGTAAAGAGTAGCCACAAGAAACAGTTTACAACAAATTCAGATCGTACGCGTATTTATTTACAGCAACTGTTTGAGTATTTATAGAAAAATTAGCTTTAAACAATTATTTAAGAAGACCTTAAACATAATTTCTCACGTCCTAAATATTACGAGCGAGGATATTAGCGACGTATTGTATAAATTAATACGTTAAATAAAATGAATAACTAAAAAAAAAAGTATAATGTTTATTAATGTGTGATAAAATTTACGAAAATCGGTTCACACATACTTATACATAAAAAAATACTAAATGTATGGCAGTTTTAAATCTATACGAGTAAACTAGTAAGACGTCCGTCCGTCCGTGTGTTTTTTTTTTAAATAAATTTTAAGTTTCAAATCAGGTAATAGTAAATAAAATCAAGACAAAATTAAAAAAAAAAAATCGCGAAGAGTTTAAATAGCTCAAAAGAAAGCAAACATATGTAGGTATGTAGGTAGATAAGTAATGTTTTTACACAAAAATAAAAAATACACAGAAACATAATTCATGTTATTTAGTATATCATTTTAATAATAACATGTAATATTAAAATGCGTTATGTTTAGCTTAATATTCGAGTAAGTATTACAATACGCTTACCGTCCGTTTTAATATAATTCGGTGAACTAGTTCACATCGTGCGCAGTATAATATTAATGTTTAAAGACACTTTCATTACCGTGTATTTTCGTGTCTCGATTAAATTACAGGTCTCTATTGTTTTTTTAACCGTTTAATTAAAAAGTAATTTTTCAAATAATTACGCGCGCGCGCTTTGTCATTCACGAGACTTAGCTGCTTGAAATCTAATTATTATTAATATGTGACCGACGAACGCACAATATTAATAGATATAGTGATCTGTATGTTATCCAAAACAATACAACAGTGCGGGTGACTATACTATATGTATATATTTTTATTATAATACACCGACTTGACACTATAATAATAATAATAATTAATAGATCGCCTAATATGCCTTTTGGAAATCGGCATTTGTACAATGTTTGAATCTATAAAAATCAATGAAACAGATAATTTATTAATTATTTAATCTACAAAGTGAAATTTATAAAATTTATTTAAAAAAAAAAAACCAAAACAAAAACAAGCCGACGAGTACGATAATTCTCACGATAATTTTCCTATGGTCGTGCTGTGTGTGTTTGTGTAGTTACGAGTTGCCCATCCGATATCCCTTTAATTGGAATTTTGATTTTTTGAATTCATTACATTTTCAAATACTTTGATTTTTTTTCCTCCCATTTAAGTGGTGTCTTGTGGCGATATCAACTTTTCTTTTTCAAATATAAATTATCCTTTTTTTTTTGAAAACTATTTATCTGATGATTTTTTTTAAATGTTTACATATCTAAATCAAAATCCAAACCAGTAGTTTTCAAATTATTAAACTCAGTGTACTAAGGACAATTGGTTCATGAATCCATGGGATCATAGGTTTGATAAATAGGTGGCTATGATTATTTGAAAATTATAGAAATTAATACTAATCTATGTACATTTTATAATTAGTAAAAACATTGTCCGAGTATAATCATAACTAGATACTTACCAGATTAAAATCTAATACCACAAACTTTTGTTTTTATAAACCATTTCTAAGGACTATTATTTCATAATTAAACCATATTATAACTCAAAAACTTCTCATTCAAATTTTGATTTAGGTGCATCATCATTTTCAAAAATACCCGATTAACAATTTACAATAAAAAAAAAAATTGGCGTTTGTTTGAATAAAAGACCTTTATATTACCGCAGAATATTCTATTTATGTTATAAAAACTGTAAGTATTTGAAAATATTTTTATGGTCCTTAATTTTATTTAATCATTTTAAAAATCAGAATTTGAATAAATTCATTATTAAAAAGAAAAACAGAAGTGAATGTTCTTGGTGAATCACTTGTATAGTACCACCTGTTGACCACAATAACCCATACGACGTATGCCTACGGTTACACTATATTATTATTATGTACGTGTATTATATATTATTATTATAAATTATAATATACCTACTATTGTATACAATATGTGTGTGCAGTCGTAAAATTATACGTACCTACTTACGTATATTTACAGCTAACTTTCTTATTTTTTCTCTATTTTCTCAACAATTTTGAATTCTTAATGTAACCACGATTGTATACGCGACATAGGTATAAATTATTACGATTTGATAATGTCGGAGATAAGCACGACATTTCGTCCGCCATTAATATTGTGTGTTTTTATTTCTTTCAAAAAATAGTTTTTATTATATTATCTACATTGTAAATACTACATATTATAAGTTTAGATCGGAGTAGCTATATATATTATGTATGTATCTATCTATATATATATGGTCATTGCACACTGGAGCAGATTTTATTTTTATAAAATGGTTGTCCGTTATTATACGTTTTTGCATCAAAATATACAAGTGACGAAAAATGATGCGATTTTTTATAAAAAAAAAAAAAAAAATCAATAACTTATTTAAATCTATACTTAACGTAGATAAAATATCAAACCAAATATTATATTAACCTATATTTTATTGTGTTAATTGCTTAATTAATAATTTTAAATACTCATAAAGTTTGATTTTATATAACGGAAAAAGTGAGGCAAAACGTGGTACCTATGGTAATTTGTTTAAGGCGTTTAAGCTTCACACGTGATGCATTTGTCCATAGAGAATACATTCAACACTTTATCTCAATTTTTAATATTTTGTGACTTATGTCGTTTCTCAAATAAGTGGTTCATTTATTGAGGAATCTAAATAAAAGTGAAATTAAATTACGTAAGGGCATCGACGAAAATAAAACCAGCGACAGTTTCTTTTTAAAAAATGTATGTTGTGCGAGTCCTTAATTTTTTTAATATCCTATATACGTCTTTTAAAACTTGAAAATTTAAGTTTCGTATTAAAAGTAACACCATCGTATTTTACATTCAAGTCTATAGTCTAAGAAGAAATCCATTTTATTCATGATGTATATATATATACCATTATTAACATGCAGTTATGACTTTTACGTTTGTGAAAAAAAATATATAACTATTGTGCTAAACATATTAAATTAGGGCTTGCTAACGTTATAATAACGGTATATATAATAAAAATCAATTGAAATTTGTTGACGTAATTAAATCTGAAAACGGTATAAATAAAACTATAATTAAATATCACAAAACAAAACATAACGATTAACAAAATATATTATAATATACCATTTACAAAATCATAATGCAAAACGAAATAATATATAGAACATCATTAAACGAAAAATAATACAAAACGAAATGAATTAAAATGCATTTACCTAAAAGTTATAATATTGAATTCGTAAAAATACTTATTCCACGCGATTTATTTTTATCTAAGCAATCGATCCAAGACTGTTATATTTTGTATCCGAGCCATTTGGAATGGCCTATTCCCTGCATTCGACAAAATACACAACTGATATTAAAATAATTTCAGTGAACTTTTTTAAGACCTCCCCATCTTCCCAGAAAAAAAATCTTATAGGCACTCTATAAACATATTATACCTATTACTGGCACGTGAATTTTTTAAAAATTTGATTGTAAATTTTGACACGTGACCCGAAAAAGGTTTGCCACTCCTGTTATATAAAATATTATTCGTCATTGAGCAACCGTGGAGCAAAAATGGTCACCGTATTCAAACGATAATTTGTACTAACGCATATTTCCAAGGATTTTGTATTTCTTGATTGACAATGATTGTACCTACGTAATAATATATATATTTTACCATTTACTTAATAAGTATTTTATTTTTACATGTACCTAAAGTGCAATTTATTATAGTGTTATTGGTATTATTTTGGGTATTCATAATAATATTTTAAAAACTAATTTGTTATTGTTAGTCGCCGCTCAAAACAGAACATAATATGAATAGTAAATATCACATGACATTTTTAAACTATTCTCACTTCTAGCTAATGGAAATAAATGATAACATAACCTGTCGGATAAAAACAAGTAGGAATATTAGCTTTACTTATAAAAATTAAAAATCAATCACTCAATAAAATAGTATCAAAATCTTCTGAAGAACACAAAGTTATGACTTATAAAATTACCAGTTATAGGTACAAGTTCGCTCGAGAATCAACGCAAAGAAATGACAGCTCTTTTTTAAAAAACGTTAATTGGGTGAGTGTTTAATAATTATTTTTCTGAGTGATATATGATTACGAACGAACGAGCTTTCATAGAACATACAATGGTCAGTTTTATAACCCCTATCCTTCATCACATATAGTGATTTCAGTTTTAAAACAAACACAAGTACAAATTTTGACAATAATAAATTTTATTAAAAACAATGCACATAATCCTATGGCTAAAAATATCAAACTAAAATTAAATTAACAGTCAAAAATTACAATTATTATAAAATACACAAAAATCTTATTTTATTTCTAAAAAAAACTGGAAATTTATAGTTTAAGCACACTATTGCACATCGTTTGTTTGTTTGTTTATGCCATATAATAAAATGTTTATAAGCCTACGTGTAATTATTGATAGTGTTAATAAACGATTGGTGTACAAATATATTCATATTTTCGTTGATAGATAATTTTCTTCGATTTCTCGAATGAAGTTATGAATATAATTGAGTAAAATACAATTCATTTATCAGATTACATATTGTTGATAAATTATTATTTTTACTATTACTGAATATTATCTATTTGCATTTTTGTGCCAAAAATTTAATTCGCAATTAGAAATATTTTGGCGCGACGGAACAGACGTGATTATGGATCATCGCGAAGACGTCTGATGACTGGTGATCATGGATAGGGGCGGTTCTAGGTAAAATGTATACAGAGTTAAAATCCAAATTTGCTGCCCTACCATTTTATATTAACTCTTAACTAGATCCTCAAACATATACTAGTGTCTATTTTGGGTTTAAACTACAGCATAAATATTATAACTAACTACAAAAGCTTGATTTCAGTGTATAATATTTGTACGTATATCATTTAAACCAAGGCGGCTAAACTGAGTTAATTTATATCAGCTATTATTTTTAAAAATTATGAAATTAAAATAATTAACCTTAATTAATCTAGGCCTGTAATTCCTATGTCTTCTGCCGGCCCTGATCACGGGTGATTAAATTCTATAAAAATCGGTTGGTATTCATTTTTGCTACTATTCCCGTGCGTTTACGTCCATATACTTATTATCTGGGTGTCACCCCCCCCCCAAAAAAAAAAAAAAATTAATAAAATATAAAATATAAATAAAACATTCAAACATCACGCATACGCCACCGCCCACGGACGTCGTTAAAATATATTCACGTGTATAACGTTTCACTCGACGAGACGAATTTTAAAGACTTTAAACACTATTTCGCGGCGAACGAGGCACGTCGGTCTCAAACTCGAGAATAAGATTGATTGTCTATTATGACCATGAGATATTTTGCGATTTAACCGAGCGGACGCGTGGAATCGATCGCTATTCACGAGCGGTCTTCGCAACGTGCCTATATCATATCATATCATATAATATACACATCATTAATTATTACACGTATACGAATAATATTATTATTGTAGGTTCGATATTTTTTTTGATTTTTCGGCTGATGGGTGGGACGGAGAGTCGAAATAGTTTTTATACTTACGCCCGAAACGATGATATAGTAATATTGTTGTGTTTGCCCGACAGAATACCTAATTGGCCGGTAACGTTTTAAGTGCACACACACAGTATGTTCATAATCTGTCGTGTGCAAGTTTATATATATATAATATGTGCATTATATATCCAGGCCAGCGTTGTTATCGTGAGTGTTGACTGCTGTTGATGCTGCGGGTCAAAAAATACGCACTTGACCCTGCGAGCGATCTCGACCTACATATTTCTAAGCTGCTACCTCTCAACTCCGTAGCCAGGCCTGGTACGGTAGTAATAATGATAATAATAATAGTACAACGCAGTAATGTCGTTTGTGTACTATCCTCTTTCTCTTCATTCTCACACTTATCGCACCATCGTCCGGGTTCGTCGTGGCTATTAATTATTATCACCGTCCGCCGCTGCAAGTATAATAATAATCACAGTAATACAATCCAATCTTAATAATCTAGCCGAGTTTGAATGGAAATAAGTCCTCTGGATACAGAGATCCGTCTCAAAAGTATTTTTTCTATTTTATTTAGAACTACGCCATCACTACGGTATACAGGTGTCCAAATCTTCTCAGATATAGGTATTAATATATTTTATTTGTGGTCAACGCTGTATAAATTACCAATATTATTTAGTGTGTGTAATATTTGAAAGATTCGAATAAAAAAAAAAAAAAAAACTAAGAAAATATTTGTTTTTGAAATAGAAATCTCAGAGATTTCAATCGATTGCGATTCGCTTGGGCTAAGATATAGTGAGCGTAATTATTAATAACAATTCATTGACTTTTTAGAATTCGAGATTTTTTTTAATAAAACTGTAAATAGTTTTACTAAAGTATTTGTAGATACTTAATGATTCAATAGCCGTAACGTATTATATTGTCAACACTAGTTGGTTTTAGTCGGCGACATCTCAAAGACGTAGGCGCTGATTATAATATAATATACAATGAGGCATAAGCGAAAATTCAGTAAAATTTTAGGGGGGGGGAGGTTAATATTTTTACCATCAATGTGAGTTGAGGGCTTCAATCTCACACAACTAAAATGCTCTCTGTTTTGAGGGTCTAAGCCACCCCCCTGATTTCCGCCTATGCAATGAGGTATTTACAGCGTGAACATTTTTCAGTACATTCGATGCACCTGATCGATAATATAATGAGCATCGTAATATGTTCGATTAATATTTATTTTATTTTATTCTACATTGAAGAAGTCCGTAAATGTATTGAACATTATTATACGTTTCGTTCACGTTTTTCTTCTCGGATCAGGGCAATAGTACTACAAATTTAACGCGAGCTATTTAAAATCAACACGACTGTACGCTATTTTTTGAATTATTTTTCTTTTATTCAGATTTTAGTAGGACACGCAGCAAGTTACGCTTTACGACGACCTATCCTCTTCCCCGGAAAGATTGTATAAACCATAATATGGCTGTATTGAGAGTTCCAAGTAGTGCTCTGCATGGTCTGATCTATATCAGTCCTGTCCTAACATATAAAAATAGTCCGAAAGGTCGGTGTAGTTCAGTTTAATAATATTTGGAAGTAATTCGGTCTAGTCCCGGTTCAAATATATTATTTTTGGTTCGGTTTCGTCCGGTTTTAGCAAAAAAATATTATCAGTTCAGTTCAGTCCTTATGATCTATTCAAATTATTGTTTTTCAATATGCGTAAAATTAAACGAAAAACACCAACTACGGACAATTATGTTATAAATATATTTTATATTTGTATATGCTTATATTATACTGAATGACCATAATAACGGTCCGGTCCAATTTTTTTTTCAGATCAGACCATCAGTCCGGTTCTGGTCTACTTTATTAAATTAAATTAAATCGCCAGTCTAGTCCAGTCTAAAAAAAATATAGCCGTTGGTTCGGTTTGAGTTCGGTACTTTGTTAAAATTTTAAGTCCGATCCGGTCCCTAAAATAACGGACCATGAAGAGCACTAGACTGCCAAGTATCGCAGTGTGCGTACGTATAAATAATAATAGTATCGAATACCGCAATAGTTGTTGTCCTCAAATGAAAATGCATTACATGACAGCAGCAGTAGCCTCACGACGACGAATAAAAATAGGCTCATCGTCGTCCACGTTAAATTAATATATGTTTTTATACTTCAGGGTCACTGGTAAACATTATACTATTTGCATATGCGATTAAGAGGTATGTACATTATACATTTACCTACATGCGATGTACCATAATATTTGTTTAATAATATTGTGTTTGTTTATATAGGAGGCACCTTCGCGTGCGTACACACGACCGCCTACGATCGGCGAATTTCTAATTCGAAAGTGCTTACTATGTACATATTGCACAGTATAATAGTATTACACTATATGTAGGTGGTATCCGGAAAATTCAACAGGTAAGTCACGCTGTGTGGCCTTCTCTGGCTGCAGGAACGTCGTCGTCGCAGTCTGTTATTGTTATTATTCGCGTCGACGTGCCTACAGTATAATAATAAAAGTATATACATCGTACAATGTACGAGATCGTAACAATAACTGTTTATCTTCAAAAAAAAATCCATGTGGGTGTAGGCCCGACGATCGGAGAAACTGTTGAATTTTTCGATTTAGATAATATAATAGGTTTTGGGTCAACTTCGTTTAAGATACGCGCATAGGCACCTGCCGGTTACCCGTATTTAGCACGCGTATTAGCGATCGTTATTCATTTAAATCACCAAATGTTCGATTAATATAACCTGTAAAATACGTCGAATAGGGAAAACTACAATTTCTAAGTCACGTTATACAATCAATAATATAAATAATATTGTCGATGGATTACAAATTAAAAAATAAACGGTTGATTAAATTATTTAATAAACGCGCGTTTGTTTGTTTATTTGTTTACATTACGTGTACTTAACATATTATTATTAATATTTCAACAATTT